>MU119470.1:0-72623 GCA_014904845.1 Acephala macrosclerotiorum
TTTTAAATTGCAAGTTTTATATATAAGTAAAGTGGGAAATATTAAAATTTTCATAAATTTGTATGTAAATTAAGCGATTTTACTCCTCTTTCATAATTAACTACATACAACTTTTGCATTTCACATTTAATTTAATTTCTGAATCGTACAAAAAATGTATTTAGTAAAGATTAAGAATATAAGAAGTTTTTATTAACTTAAATTAACGCGTTGTGGAGATATAAATAAATACAAAAGGAGTGTTTTGGTGTAAAATGGTGAAGTGGGCCGTGTTTGGTGGCCCCAGCTCTTACTTGCTTTGAAATGCGTGAGACGAGACTAGGGCCTTGGCGTTGAGAGCTTACCCGGTTACTTGGACTTCCGCCAAGCAAGATGTTGCACGAGACCTCTCGAAAACAGCCTCCCGAGCCTCCTCAGCATTGTGCAAACAATCTCAAAGCTTCATCACTACCAAGCACTGTGACTGTTGCCACGCCTCGATCGCATTCGTATCCTACACCAATGTCGCGGAAGATGCGCAATTGCATGGCTTTCTGACAACCTCGTTCCGTTCGATGTCATGATGAGTCATTTTCTCAAAGTCGTTGGATGCACAATGCAAATCGTGCACCATTGTCTGCGAGACAAATTAACGCCTATACTTAATAGAGGGAAGCATGTGCCCTCTGCGTGCTTGCGCTGAGACAAAGGAGTGCATTTGAACTATCACCGGCTACCCGGTTCGCCATCCTGGTTGTGCCACAACATTTTCAGATCTGAGGTCAAACTTGCTTGACTGGCTCACCGGATTTAATCTGCCTCCTTCCAACTCGCTACAGGACCGCCATCGATCGGGGTCCAGGCCATGGCCACCGCGAAGCGACTTTTATATATTGCTTATTTTTGCTAGAAGGGAAGACCATCCTAGACCATCGCTGCGACTGAAGACGTGGGGAACAGAAGACCCCGAGCCCCATAAGCCTTGCGTCGTAAGAGTTGCGGCTATTACTACCGGCTACTTTTCGCGAAATATATTAAAACCCCGCGTTTTTATAATTTTTTTTTTTTTTTAAAAAAAAAAAAAAACTTATAAAAGTTTAAAAGTTTATTATTTTTATTAAAAATTAAATATATAATAAATTTGTAGTATTTTTAATATTTATAAAAAAAATTTAATTTATTAATTTATAAAAAATAATTTATAAAATTAAAATTAAAATTTATATTTAAAAAATTTAAATTTATAATTCAAATATTATAATGTTTTGAGAAAAGTATAAAAAGCGGGGTTTTTAATATATTTCGCTAAAAGTAGCCGGAGCAATGGTCGCAACTCTTACATATCCACAGGTTTCCCCTTTATTTCATCCACTTGTGTTGCGTAACAGGGGTTGTTGGGCAGAATGTCATCTGAACCAGCCACACTGATGTCTTGGGCTTGAAGACATGGGCTTTTCGTTGATAACGGCCATTATTGTTAGTTCCAGGGCCGGAAGACTGCTCCGCTCGGTGGCGCCTGGCTTCCATTCAACCTTTCGATACAGCGTAATTTTTCTGGCATCTTCACTGCCTCGGCCAACTCGCCGCTTTGGATATTTGCCGCATCGACCAAAGAGGCAGAGCGAATCATCCTTTCTATCGACTTCATCTCGTTACGCGTTTCAACTCTTCAAGCCTCAATCACGACGAAGCAGAGTCTGTCAGATCGGGTCTGGTCTACCCCACTCAGATGGTTGTCGAACTCCAACATTGCAGAAATTCTTCTGCAGGCAGACATGCCATGTTTCCCTGACTTTGACCCTTATATAGCTTGCTTGTGCTCCTGGAACTGACCATCCCCTCTCTTGTGCTCATCCCTCCACATCATTTGAAGTTTGTACCTTCTTTCGATTCGACAATCGGCCTCAACATGGTTCAATATGACTGTGGAGACAGTACTGGTGTATATTATATCATCATCTCTAGCCTGCCTTTTAAGGCTTCTTGGCAGAAATTGAAGGACTTCATTAGATATCCTGGCACTGGCGGCTCCATCAATGTGGATCATGTCCACATCTATCCAAACTCGACTGACGGCTGGGTAAGAATTCATGGAAAGGAGGACGCTCGAAAAGCCTTTGGTAAGCTTGACTTCCGTACCCAGTGGCAAACTCCCCTAAGTACCAGCAGAATACATGAACGGGCCCACTGGGGTATTCGATGGAAGACCATTACAAGTTGATGACCGCAACAGATGGGGACCTGTAACTCTCCGCGATGAGGCACCGATCCATACTTCAGCTCGACAAGAATATTATGCCTCCTTGCATCAGGTCTATAGTACACCTTCGGCCGCGGGAAGCAGTCACCAAGAGCATGCCTTTACGTATCAACAGAGCAAGGATGTCAGTCATTCTGTCACATCCGAAGATAGCTGCTAACAAATTGCAGTGGAGCAACCAGGCAGAATCGCAGCAAGGAAACTACTCTCCTGTGTCCCCTTTATACTCAACTGGTCCAACCGTCTTTCAGACGCCGCCAATGTACAACAGGACACAATGTTCTTGTGCGAATCAGCCAGTCAACTACGGCCCTATGTCTCCTCAACAACTGGGCTACGCCATGTGCATGGAAACACCTCCTGCAACACCGACATATCAGCAAGCTATTCCAATGGCATACACGGGTCTCATGCAAGTCAACGTCATTGCCGCCTCACATTCACCCCTCCTACCCCAGTATCAATACCCGACACCGGCACAAGAATCTACTCGTGTTGTCCATACCGAGGCTCGAAAGATCATCATCTGCCATCTTCCTCAGTCTACCACCGAAAAAGAACTCCAGAATTTGCTTGAAAAGGCAGCTCGGAGATCCAGGTCACGTTCCAGCAGTCAATCCGAGGACTATCCGATTGAATACTTTGAAATTCCCAAATACCCGGATGGCAAGATCAAGGGACATGCTTTCGCCGTCTTTTTCTCTCCCCAAATCGCGCAACGAGTTGTCGATGCGCTTCATGGGAAGATGATGCAGAGCAAAGCGTTGAGGGTCAAACTCACGAAGGAGGGCGCTGAACCTTTTGGAGGAAGCCCATCTCGCCTCGAAGAACAACGAGAACAACAACTACAAATGTACTCTGATCCGCCTTCGACGACACCTCAGACATATCAGTATCCACTCAACTCGGCGGAACTTGCAGCACAGCTGGGACAGATATGCTTGAAGGGCCCCGGCCCACCTACGGGGTATGATAACACGACCAACAGTATCGAGAGCAGGAAAGAGAAGCGTGAGAAGGGGAGGTCCGGGACTCGCGAGAAGAGCAATGATGCTGATGAAGAGCAAGGACGTAGCTCTAAGCATAAATCCGCCAGCCATACTCGTGTTCCAGAGAAGGACAACGATACCGAGATCGAACGGGAACGGAGCTCCAAGTCCAAATTGAGCAGCTATACTCGCGCTCCAGTGGTTGTTGACGGCACTGGACAGTCTGGGCGAAGACGGCATCGCTGATATTCTGGCTGTGGCACTTACAATTGCCAACTTTGCTAAGTTCGAGGTACGATAAGGGCAGCATGGAAAAGTTAACACATGCTGAGGAGATACATATGCTGGTATTTCGTTGGCATTGAAGGCGCTTGAGTAGCTGTTGAAAATTATGGTCACTTAATGAGTCACGAATGGACTGTGGGACTTTCTTTTTGAGATTGAGCTGTCCATTTTTCCCAATTTTTTTTTTTTTTTTTTTTTTTTCTACGGCTCGAGTGCTTGAACTTCCAAATTTCAGGCGCTGTGTGCCAAGTGGCCCGCCCTGATTTGATAGCCCCGGCCCCAACGGATATTCTGAGAGTGAAACTGTGTATTCTTCTCACGAGCACCGCTAAGTTGCTCTTCCATCGATGCCTACAAGGATGATTCCAATAGCTGCTAGGCATTGGAACCAAGTGGTAGCGCTCGGGTAGAGGTCTTCACCAATGAAGCAACCTTTTAGCGAGGAAAAATTTCCCAATCCCCCTAAATACTTTCCAGTCGGCCCCAAGCATGATGCCCCCTCGAGTACTCTGAAGGTGCTAGGAATCAAAGCTTATTGATTTCCACATTCCATTGGACATCCTCAGGAAAACTCTACAGAATAGTATAGGCACGTGGTGGAGAATTTCAAATTTGAGTTGTGCGTAACTGCCCCTTAAAATCATGCGCAATGTGACACTGACAAGACCAGCTCCATGCTGAAAGAGAAGGAGCGATTTTTGCTCCCGAACGGACAAGAACGAAGCGCATCAACATTGTCCGCAGTGCTGGAGAACTCCAAATTTGAGAATGTCTATCCAATATGCGTTTGTATATTGAGACAACGACAAGGGCATCTTTGTCTTAGAAGAGAAGGAGCGATAGCTACCGTCAAATAGGCCAAAATGAAGCGCACCAACATTGTTCGCGGTACTTTCATGAACTAGCAAAGCGATCCTTGGATTCTTCAGGGCAACTGCAGCAATACAATCATTATCAAGAAGCATCGATGCATGGCTTCGCATGCAAAAGCAAACTCAGAAAAACAAGCAGTCGTGCAGGGTAGGTAGCAAAATTTTCCCTGACATGTATGTACTTCGACAACTTTCAAGACACACATATGTTAAGATTATCTGTAGCTTAGCACAATCAGAGTGTTGGAACAATAGACTTCCATGCATCCATCCATGAGCGCATCCTGCACGTGAGTAATCTTCAGTTCTACTATGCTGTTTGTGAACGACGGGGTTAACGCTAATCGATCATCGCTAGTTTTCGGACGGGGTTGCCATGGAAAAGCTTACAGCGTCAAACGATTTTAATAGCAGCCAAATAATTTCTGGCAGGAGGATGCGCATCTCGAGATACCTCATCAGAATTGTACGTCCACAAGCACCTACTCCGGCCGCGGTCCATACACCTCATGCTCCACCCAACTAATGGTAAGTACATGAACCCAAAGACCTCTTTGATTCTGCTGACATTCCCAAATGATCCCACGCGAATTGCCCTTCCTCGACTTCGCAGAGGACCTGAAAGACAACCACCCACTTCCAAACCACCATCGATTCCAATATCACAGGCCTTGGGAAGAAATATCGAGCAGGCGATGGTCATGACGACTCGCCTTCATTTTCGGGGAATTGGCAACAGGTGTGCGTGTTCCACAAGACGTCGACCCCCAAAGCGAGATCTATGATCACATAACTGCCGAGCAATTTTCTAGCAATGAACACGCAGTACCGAGAATTAAAGGGGCGAGGATTTGTGCGCATCACAAGAATAATCGCCATCGACCGAGACAGTGGTTTAGTATTGCAAGGACTGGACAGGAACGGGATTGGTGGGAAAGACAACTCGGCACTCGCCATATACTCCGCAAGATACAATGTCTCACTTCATACCGAGAACATAAGGGCCACCTCCTCCAAGAAAATGAAGGAACCCGCGCCAAGATCCGAGAACATCAGGATTCACAATATACCAGCGGAGTATCCCCAAAACCTACCCCACTCCATCCCCAGCATTAAAACGAAAGCAGCAAATCGAACCTTGAAAACACGTTTGTCAACATCTACTTATACAATACAATCCATAACATTGTGTCACACCCAATCCTCTACACTTCCCGCCACCGCCACTCCGTTACGATTTTTATCGTGTTCTGCCTTTGCGATTCGAAGTTGGTGAGCGGTCTCACGAAGGCGGCTTTCGAAGCGATCTCTCCATGATACGCTCAATCTCTTGTTAGAGACGCTTCTCGCGGTCTCGAAAGTCATTGCCGATAGAATTTGTGCATCCAAGGAGGCTAACGATGGTCTGTGGGTATTCCTCATGACAGACAAGATTGGCTCAACTCGCCAAAGAGGTCGAAGAGTTCCTCTGGTGTGACATTGTAGCTGCAACAATCAGTATCGCAGTCCTGGAAACAACTTCTCGCACCGAGGATGTTGGAATTCGTGTACGTACCTTAGGTTCTGATCCAGAGCCAGACCTCGTCGACCGAGAAGGCCCAAAACCTTTGTCGGGTCCGGTGCGCTCTCGACGTCCCTTGAAAATCCGCGGGAAGGAATAGCTTTCATGCCAAGTCGTACTCATAAACGCAGCAGGTCTTCAAGTCCTCGCTCTATGGTGCAGTCTATCAGTACGTCCTTCTTCAACACTTCCAACACTAGGGGAAATCTTACCAATTGACCTCTGGAGCAAATCTACCGCCTCGACTCATAGCTTGTCTGCAGTTTTGCTGGGAAGGAACTCTGCGTGGTGAAGATGATCCGCCTCAGGACGCATCAACCAAACGCAGTTCAGTGGAGGGTTCTCACCCTGGGAGTGGCAGCCAAGGGTTCATAGCAATGTTGCCTTTTGATCTATCGATTTCGGTTCTCCCTATCATACCGAAGCAGAATTCCACTGCAAGTTTACCACCTTGATTCATAGCAGCCCTCAACTCTACCTTTCTGGGCAAAAGGAGCGGGCGAGCCATGAGACCTCCAACAGAGACAACTATAAACAAGTCCCAGTGGAAGTCAGAGTGTCGAAATGAGGCTAGGTAGGGGGTGCGCCAATCGGAGGATAACTCCCTGAGTCAGCTCCAAATCAGCCCTTCATATCGAAAGCATCTCATGGAAACAGCAGTTCATCCCTATCCATACACACCTTATACAATGCACGCCGGAGCGGCTAGGTTTGATGACTTTGTATTCGAATCTATTGTACTTCTACACATTATGCTCTCTGATTCAGCCTTTGGCATCTGCACAGAACTTGGACACGTATGGCCAACACTCCTTACAGACTCATTGCAGATGCCTACGTCTTCGTAGTACGATCTCCGCTATCCGTGTGTCCTCTTCAGCTTTCTTCAACAACCACCGTGTCTACCAAACCAAATTCTGGATCTAGCTTGCATCGAGCCGGACTCGAAGAGGAATCTCGGGTGAGGAGATAGGGTTAGAATGCTTAACGGAGGTAGAGGTTGTGGTCGAATCTCGATCCTGGTAGCTCAAAGATCAGTATTCATTTCGTCGAAGTCAAAGGAGGAATCACTTACTGCCAGATAAGAACCTAACGAAACCGTAATCCGCCATGTGGTTTTTGGTCTAGGCACCACAGCCTCTGGGGTGATGACAAGCTTTAAGCGAATCTGCTTGAGTTGCAACGCCATGCCATCAATATCCTGTCGATCCTTGGCCATCATAATTGTTGCCGAGAACTTGCCATTAATTTCTGGGAAGTAGATCTGGAATGAGATAGGAGCAGAGTTTCATCTTAGTTGACATCATCCAAGCCTTGATAGTCAGAACACCTAGATCTCTACCAGCAGTCAATCGATGCCTCTTCTGTGTCACAATATATTAGCAACTTTCACTTTGAGTATGGACCTAGAGGATGCCGCAGTGTGGAACTTACTAGGCTCACTAGAACCCCCAATTTTTACAGGTTGACCTTGGATTAGGCAGGGATACTCGCTGAAAATAAGCATATCAATAAGCGGAGGAAAAGAAACCAACAGAGATTGCCTCGGTAACCGCGAGTGAAGCGGCAACGACTCAAAGTTGAGAGCCGCCAACGAAGGTACAGAGGGTGAGAATCTAGTATATGGTGGTCGAAAATTCGGGCTCTCTGGTGACACCTGTCAGTCAAAATCAAAGCAAGGAAGAGGAGGTTACTTACCTTTGATGCACCTTTGATGCCCATCACCAACACACCCCCATTGTCGCTTTTGCTGTTGAGAAGTCTGCGCTCACGGGCCACAGCTAGGTTGAAGCTTTCGCGGCAGGCATAGGACTTGATAGGAGGCACGGGCACCCCAGGATGCAACACCACACCAGTCCTGATGATGTAGTTCTCCTTGACGGTAAGCACAGCACCAGACACGTATTGGTGATACCTTATTATTGACGTCTGATGCGACTCTACGCCACCTTTGTGATAAATATCTCCTCAACGACAGCAGTACGACCACACAAGCCATGACGATGACCTTATCCTTGACGGTAGGTTTGATGGAGTTTAGACAGTCCATCGTATCCCTCGGAACCAGGACGACGATTGGGTCGACCTCGCTGTTGTCATTGACAGAAGACGGTCATCTTTAGTACCTGCTGTTGAAAGCAGGTTAAAGCAATTTAAGTTAAGTTAGAAGAGACTTTCCGAGCAGACAGCAAGTCCGTTGATTGGCGGAGAGCAAGACAGAAGGCGAGAGATCTACCTCAAGAGAATGGTGCTGCGATGGAGAAGGACATGGCATGAACAACCTCAAACTCGCGAGAGCACTGCTTGTTCTTGCCCAGCACACTTCTTGCACCCGCCATTTTCGATAGACTGGAAGGTTTGGGCATTTGAGTATTGACCAGTGTTCTTTCCTCGGTTGGGGATAGAATGACGAGGTGAATTGAAGATGTATTGGCGGTGCCCGCTAAATTCGAATGGGCGGATTCATTGCAATTGCTGCTGGCGGACTTTTCAGGGCAACGATTGGGGCTTGTCGAAGCTGGCATTATCCAAGACAACAAATCAAAGGTCAATACGAACAGTCAGGGGGAAGGTGATCAACGCCATCTGTACTCCTCCACCTGTTGGCGTTAGCGAGCTCCTTTTATTAAATTCTTCTGCCGTCTCATTTGGTTTCCGCTGATACCCGCCCCACTTCCGCTGCCAAGAAGATACTCACATGCTCACAGAATAAATCTTTCACGCCCCAATACTCTTCCGAAGCATAATATCAGAAGGACCCATTAATGGATATACGTTTGTGCTTCGGAGAGAAGCTCGAGCTGCGTTCTTAGATATCGTCGGACTCCTAGGTCGAAGTTTGGAGCGAAGCTGCTCGATCGAGTGAGGCGTTGGTTCCTCTCAATCTCGCTTTGGGTGTGTCGGACGCCAATGTTTTCAACTTCTCTGCAAATGGAGCAGCGTTTTAGGCGTGCTTTTTCATTCTATAGCAGAGTTACTGGCAGTACTGGGCTGGAAGGCTGAGGCTGCAGCATTGAGGTTAGCGGACGGTCAATGCCAAGATGATGTTAGCCAATTCCTCACCGCCGTTATTCTTGGATGCGCCCCGACTCCCTGATTGGAACTTGATATACGGCAGAAAGCTGGAGGAATGGTTCTGGGTTAGGTCGGAATCTTCGAAGATTGAAGGGAGGTCAACGTCGTTGAGGCTATCAAGTGATGCTTATAGCCGCCGCTCTGCCGCTGCACTGGTTTCCTGTCTCACGTTAGTCGCCTATTTTGCAATCCACTCCTGTTTGCCTTTTGCTGATATTCAGAGATTGTACGCGAGATTTGCTGTCAGCAAGAAAATGACTTACCGTAGGCCAACACAGTCGTCTCCTTCGGATCCCGTTGCTTTCTACAACAGTTCAGAACCGGCCAGCGCGAGCCCGCTCATCCCTCGTCGTGTAATCGACGGCACCAAAGACCACAGCACGTAAAGATTCGTCGTCGGTCAAAAAGTAACTGTCCACCACTCTCCCACTTGCAGTATCGAACCTTAAATATAGAGGTCGGTGACCCATTTAGGTTGTCTCTGCTGTGGTGTATGCACTCTGCAGCACATGATGACTCGTTGTCCTCCGAAAGATCCCTGTACTGCTCTCCTACTCGTAATGACAAACATTCAATATAGAGGGTTGCAAGCCATTGAGGTTGTATTACTGCGAGCTGCACGAATTCCTGCACAATCCTAGCAGTATATAGCTCCAAGGAGTCGAGTACATTCACGCTAGCTCCAGTAGAGCTCTAGTAGTGGAGATTAGCTGAACTTGCATGGTTGTTCATTTTTTCTCTGTAGATCAGGAGTCAGAATGCGTTCTTTCTGCGGTGTGGAACTGTGTATCACTTACATCTATTGTGGACCTTGAAAGCGTAGTATCTAAGCATTAGTCCAATCCATTGTGCACTCACACAATCCATGGCATTGTTGCAGAAAGCACCTCCAGGAACGGATCATAGTGTGCCACTTTCTGCTTGCAAGCAAGCCACTTGGCTTCGTGCTCTTCATGATGGCTTCCATGAAGACAGGCCTGATAACGCATATCACGCAGTGGTATGTGAACGAATGGCTATACAATCGCTCAAACACCCCGGGCAAGGTGCCTTTCAACCTATTCGCTAAAACGTCGCTGCGCCTTCACTTTCCCTTGCCACTCTCGGAAAGAGGCGTGTATTGACAAATTCAATGTCATGTGCATGTATGTCTGTGTAGATTCAAGGTTGTAGCTTAAGTGATCGTGCTCGCGAGGTTGTGGGTAGGATTAAAGGAACTTGCAGAAAAATCAGCGTTTATTCAACTTCTTGGGAAGGGGTTGAGTCAGCCCTACCTTATTGATGGACTGGTATTTCAATTGATGCTATGCTGGTTCTGTGTTCGCCGACCGTGCTGTTAGGAGAGACCATAGTGCCTCAAAGCTCCCGAGATCGAAGATTCTCGAGCGTATTAGGCGCAGCATGTGGCCCAAGCTGGTTGAGTGATGGGGAAATGCGATGAAAAGTGGTTTCAGCCTTTGGCACAGATGGATCGTACCTTTTGTGATAGCTTGCAGTACCTTGGAGCAGGATCCCAAGGCTCGCGGATTGTGGAAGAGGAGGGAGGCTGTGCAAATTGGGAAGCGGGAATAGTATCTTACCGACCATCCACGGGTAATAGTAGGAAGAAACCGTCTCTATCCTCTGCGCCACCTCCACGTCGCTGTTGATTGTGCTTGGGAATTCGAGTTCGAGGTGAGGGAGGTGGAAAGTGGATGAGGAAGGTGAAGCCGAGAAAGATGGAAGGTTCTAATCAGAGTCAGGGTTAGCGAGCGTGACCTTTGTCTCCCAAGAGATATTCGAAATAGCTCTGCTTGCATTACCTCACCTAGAGCCTCTAAGAGGAGCTAGCTATTTGTTTGAGAGACCAACTTGACAAACTCCTAGGCCAGGATTGGTCATTGTCTATTGCACTGCCTCCTGCTGAAAGAAGATATCGTTTGTGTTTCCCTTGCAGATATGCGATACCAAAGCTCGACCGCGTGGACTTCGAATGTTTGAAAGCAAGCAATATATTGTCACTCTCTCTTGCATTCATCAGCCCACAGAAACCAAAGATAAATGCTGTCTGCGCTTGGGTTGCTGCAGTGCAGGGCTTAGGGGTGATTGTTGAGATCTGCCTTTTGATGACCTTGTTCAAAATAGATATATTTTTATTTTAAAAGGCTTCCGCCTTGCTATCTGATAGGCACACCGCCCACCAGCGTTGATAGAGCCGCGATACCCAATTCGACTAGCTTAATCACACATTATTGCAACTTTTGAGATAAAATAAAAGCCGCTCCACTTTGTTCACTTTCTTCCCAAAGAAATACAACACCGCCCCTCCACATCAACGAAAGAAACCCAAGGAGATCAACCTGCTAGTGCAACATATCAAGTCAGCTTAAGCGCTCAAGGTCAGTAAAAAATAATAGTACATCACTTTTCAATTCATGCTGATTAAGTTCGCAGATGGCCCGCGCTACACGTACTCCTGGAGCTTCTCGAGTCCCACGGAGGATGACCAAGTTCAAGTTCTTCCCAAAAGTCCCACCTGTGATCAAACATATCATCTGGGACTTCGCTATCGATTCCTTTGGTCCACAAGTCCTCACTGTCGATGATTGCTCTCGAAAATCCTGCCATAAATCCCGCACGGCCTCTTGCTATCATGTCAGTTACAAGGTCAACCCGATCCTTCACGTATGCCTCGACGCCCGCAAGCGAGCTCTCGTTACATACAATATGGTTGCAGCAGGAAATCTACACCAGGGACCATTCTTCATCAATTTCAAGAAGGATGTTCTCCGCTTCAATCTTGACTCTTACGAGAACGGAATGCAACATCTGTTTGGATATCTCCGCTATCACCGATTCGAATTACAGCTGTGGTCTGGTTGCACAGAGTGTTCGTTCCCTACTTGGTCAAACCTGACCCTACCCGGCTACAAGGAGGCTGTTGGCGTGGGAGAGCTCTACAAGCAAGTGGAGAGAATGAGCCTCCAATCGGGTGAAAACTTGAAGTTGAAGCTGCTCCACAGGTTCCAAGCCCTGTCAGTAATTGTATTCGAGGATGATGCGGGGGATTACAGCAAGTGGCAAGGAGATCTCGTCACGCGCTACGAAGCTCATGGTGCCATCGCTCCGGCAATCGTCAGTTGTTGCAATGTTGGCTGCGCATACCCATACAGGCCAAGACTGTACCTCGTTCGGCACGCATCAATCATCAAGAGATCTGGAGCAAGCGGAGAGGGAAAAATTATCAGGACAATTGCAGACGTCAAAAAGAGACGCAGGGAGCTAGCGGAAAAGAAACTCAAGGAGGGGAATGAGGCAGAGACAACCAAGCATGCCCAGAGCGTCGTCTCAGACGAGGGATACATGTCGAACAGTGATTGGTCGGAGAGGATTATCACCTAGGTCGCTTTTCTTTGCGTTTCTTTCGTCGGCCCATCGGTATTCATGATCCGGTAGATGCATCTTTCAAGCCTCTTATTAGAGAGGTCCTACCACTCGCAATGCCACTTGTACAATAACGCATGTTCAACTTGCGTTTCTTGAGACTTTCCTTCCCTCCAAACTTTCCATGCCCACGTGCTAAACCCGTCCACTCTTCGTAATCATCCGCCAGAAAATCTTGGGAAATAAAAACTCCCAAGCCACCACAATTTCACTTCTTCCCCTTCCACAAACTCTTCACGAGAAAGCTGGCATTCCACGACTTGCACAACCACAAATACACACCCGCATTTACTACGATGATCTCTATGTTCCGCTATAGATATTTCGGAGAGCAACACCTTCACAATGCATTGCGCTTCTTCCTACGAGGTTAGAAGACACCCCACGGCTTTCTCAAAGCGCATAAGGGCCGTATACTTACAATCGCAGCGCGATGAGGACATTAAAGTTATTTGTGAGCATAGCAGTGAACTTCAAGTTGCCAAGGTATGCCGCAACTCCGCCCATCATGCCATAACTAATTGTCAAACTAGGCACAACCTTCCATCGATGCCCCCGGATTTCCGTAATTCAAAAAGCCTGCCCCGGAGCTGAAGATCATGATATGGGATGCCTGCCTCGAGAATGCAGAGGCTCGAGTCCTTACGGTCAAATGTGCCGATAGACTCAACTGTTACTCGCCATGAAAACGCCATTTCACTCTCTACACCCAGAACACACTCCCAGATCTCCTCGAAGTTGATCATGCCGCCTGCGAATGCGCTCTTCGCTACTACACAGAACTAGAAGCTGATTCATTTTGTGGGACGTTCTTCTACATGAACTTCAGCAAGGATACCCTTCGATTCGAGGACGACGAAGCCATGAATCGACTTCTAGGACCGAAATGGCACTATGCTAGATGTACCCTTGGGCTCTAGCATGACTGCGACTGCAAGGAGCGAGCGAAACACGAAACTGAGACTGCACAGGCACTCTTCCAAAACCTGACTTGAGTCAGCTTCTGTGTGTTTCATGGAATTTTCCTCTATGAGAAACTTCGAGGATGCAAAGCCCTAGAATTCTTAGTCAACGACGAAGACGGATTCGATAACTACGAATATGGAAGAGTACAAGGCGAAAGTCTGGCGACAAGAACGTTCTCCATGAATTAGATAGTGGGAGGGGTACTCGTGAGGAACATCTGCCTGATCTGATTGAAGTTATGAAGTCTGAAAGGGGGAGAAGAATCGGGGCGGGGAAGGGCACTAAAAAATCATAGTCTAAAGGAGGAGGGAAGTAGATTTTGGGGCTATGGTAGAGGAAGATCACTATGATTGTGGCATTTTACATTCAACGTTCTTCATGTCCCAGCCTTGACGGGATAGTCTAATGACAGGGCTGAGATACTACAAATAGTGATGGAGGGCTTAGTCGTATTGAGCGCCACAGTTTGAACTACCTATGTATATGCTGTGAGCACCAGGATCCGGTATTTGTCAACCAATCGCCGGGGTTTTTTACCATTCTTGTACTTTCATTGAAAATGCTCCATTGGAAATGGCACTACTGCTAATACTAGTTGAGTTAGGCAGATAGCACGTCATATTTTAGGCAGAAGTTTTCTCTTTCGTGATCTTCAAGTATTGTAACCATGATCTCGGTTATCAATTTTTCACATTATAGTAATTTCCTCATCCAACATGAAAGAGTCATCGCGACCATCAGCAGTTCGGGAGCAGTCAGCTTAACCTTACAAATATTAGAGCAGGAGGCATTCGCAATGTCTGAATCACGTTCTTCAAAGGTAATCAAATACTCCGAGCTTTCCCTTCACACATTCCGCATTGGAAGTTCAATCTACTGGTTGCAGACCATCAACAAGCTCCCAATAGCACCCAAGGCAAGCAGCCTGAGCTACTTGTATCAGCTGCGAAGGTAGATTGAAACTCTTCACGTCTGATGAGGATGCTAAAGTAAACTTGTCTCCAATTTAGGAGCCACGCAATGCATCCTACTTCGAAAAACTTCCTCAGGAGATGAAGTACCAAGTCTAGGACAACTTCCTCGAAGGCCTCGGACAAAGAATCATCGACATCAAGTACAACGAGAACTGGGGACGCACCAACTACCTTCCTAAGCGCAAGCTTTACGTCTCGAACAAGGTCCCATAATTCTCTATGTCAACATCGAGTCCCGCGATTACGCCAAGACGAAATACGAATTAGTCGGAGAAATGGAGGAAGGCAATGGCCCTGTTATGCACGAAGGCTCCTTCTATTTTAACTTTAACACAGATATACTTCGGTTCACCTCCGACCGTGCCTTCGAGCACTTCTTTGGACCAAAGCATTTCAAGCTTCCCTGTTATACCATTGGAATGTCGACGCTTTCTAATCCCTGTGCTCACGTGACCAATACTGCCTTTGCTCAGGCCCAGCTCAGGTCTCTCTACATGCCTGCTCGCGATTTAGATCTGCTCGCCCTATTTACGCGATGCGGCGCGGCGCCAATCTCATGAGAAATTATCAACTTTAACGAGAGGCCCGAAAAGGCCCCTCACATTGCGGACGTGATATAGGCTCAACTTTGCCTCATCGTGCATGCGGCAAGCCGCACTGCTTCGTGCAGCCATACATAACCTCTCGTTATCGGGCGACATGCGAAGGGCTTAGTTCTAGAACTATCTCTATCCGCAAAAAGAAAAGAAAAAAGATTTTACGCAATTCCCTTTCTCATTGGCTCTATATCATTATAGTCTATCTCGAATACCTATCTTTTTATTTATTTTTGAATCGCGTGTGTTCTCTGCATTTCAACCTCACCTCAGCCCCAGATTCCTCGCTGGTCTCTTATAAGTACTGTATGTCTTAAGACAATATAGAGTGTTCAAGCCGCCGTCTCCAGCGAGAGCTCAATACCTTCAAATGGCTTCCCCTACAATGGAAAAAATCATAGCCCTCAAGACCGCAGAAGATCCCCGACCAATCCGCCGATAACGAACGGCCTCCGCGCCCATCCCCCCCTCCAACATTAACACCCAACCCTTCGTTGGCTGTCTCGGCGGCAACCAACCCACGCAGTCTCTCAATCCGACCCCGACTACGCCAGCTCCAGCAAACTAACCCCGACGCAGCCCAGTCCCCAAAATAGGCAGGAATCTTGAGTCTTCGGCCATTTAAGGACGCCCACCTATGGCGCAACGCCTACCTCGAAGGTGTCGGCCTCTGCACCTGGGTCTTCATTGCCGGCCTCGTTGCCTACGGTACCACGTCCCTCTCCTCCGCAACATCGCTCGACCCCATCCTCCCAATTGGTATCGCAGCCATCGTCCAATTTCTCATAACTTTCTTTATCTTCAGCCTAGGACCGGTAACAAGCGCCCATCTCACACCACTAATAACTTTCGCCACGTTCTTGGCTAAACTCACATCTCTGCCGCGCATGATACTCTATATCACATTCCAATGTATTGGGACCGTGGTTGGCGCATACGTCCTCCGCTCAGCCCTAGGCGGTAACCTAGAAACTCTCGTCTTTTCTCCAGGCTGCTACATCGACCCCACGCTCATCCCCTCAACTCAAGCCTTCGCGCTCGAGACTACGGGCGCTCTCTTCGTTCTTTTCCTCGCCTTTGGGCTGGGCCTCGATCCTCGAAACCAAGGCAGTTTTGGACCTACTCTCGGTCCGTTCCTCGTCAGATTCTCTTCAGCAGTAGCGCTCTTGCAGGAGGCATTGTGAGAGAGGGAGATCTTAGCTTATCGTGCAATCCGGCTAGGTGTTTGGGGTTGATGGTTGCGAGTCATAGGTGTTAGGGTGCACGTGATGTGCTGTATATATCCTCATTCTCACCGCTCTTTGGATCATCATCCTTAATATATCATACCTTCAGACCATTATAATATGTTTACGTATCATTGAGTGCATTGGGTTGGGTACTTGACGGCTTGTGTCGTGCATGCGTTTATTTATTATGCTGTGCCGCCGTTTTGTAATCAGTGGATTCAAGATTAAGAGACTTCGATTCCTTACTATAATTATACGACGTTTCTTCAGTTCGATTTAAGACGAAGTTACGAGAATAGCTTGAGATAGAATCCAACTGTTCTGTGAAAATTAGATCAAGAGCGGGACTCGGAGGTATTGATTAGTAAAGGAGAATAGGTATCATTTTAGGGAAAATGTTTCTTTAGTCGAGCGAGGGCAAACCTTCCTGCCTTCCACCTTTTCGTCCGATATTGCGTAGTCAGGGATGTATTGTAAGAGAGGCGCTTGTTATGTCGGATATTGCAAGAGGCCGTTCTATTTGTTTTACGTCTGCGAGTTATGCTGTGTTTTTTGATACCGTATAGGCTCCTATTAATTGAAGCAAGCGAGCTATTCTTGTCCTATGGAATGTCAATCCGCAAGATGACTCGCCAACTGCACGGCCAGAATTTGATTCATCGTTCAAAATAGAATAGGGTATAGGGAATCAACTGGCTTTTCTACATGCCTCTAATAATAATCCACGCAAAATATATGAGGTTTGAATGCGTAAATTTCATGGTTCAATCTTGCAGCACCGACAGCCGTCATATGGCTATCATATTTTTATTTTGCACTTCATACCACCCTACAACGTTTAATGAAACCTAGGAAAAGCTTGTTTTGCCAATGCAAGTCCTATTTCGAGAGCCACTCCTTATAGACACTCTTTTTCCAAAGATATTTCAAAAATCTATTCTCTGCCTTTTCACTTTCAGGTTCGGCTTCGGAAGGACCTAGTAGAATACCCAATAAATGGTCTGGTGATTATTCACGTTTACTCAGTCGGGCCGATAAGAGCACCTCCATCGCTCAACTATGATATGCTGGTAGTTTCTATCTTGCACGTTCTCACAACTCCGCCGCCATAACTCTAGAGGCTTTTGAAATCCGTTCAAGGGCTTGCGGCGCATAAGTCTTATACGATCCTCTTTGACAGTTCTAGATAAGGGACTGCGTCGCCTCCATCCAGACATTCTAACCTAATTGGGCGCGACATACGGTCCTCATCCCGACTTAGTTTCGACCCATCAAAGGCCCATTGTACTGAGCCAAACTCTTATTAAACTTTCAGTCAATCAGACATGGAAGAATCGGAATATGGTCGTTGCCGAGGTCAAGGGGATCAAGAATAGAGCAAAGAAAGTCTTGAACGAGCAACGGGACAAGGATCGAGCTGAAAGATCTGAGGGAAATGTCAAGCGAATGGTGGAGAAGAGCATCTCGGAGGAGCATCGATGGCGGATTCATAGTTGTGGAGGGCAGATTGAACTTGGTGAGATGCTGTCAAGTTATCAAGTTTTGTGCGCTAGCAGGGACTTCTCTGTTATATTTCAGGAGACATATATATTAACCAATTGCTCTCCTTTAAACGGCCATGAAATGACTTCTTTGCCCAGAATTTTCAAAGTAAAGCTATTCAAATATCATGCCACGTGACTATGGACAATCAAAAAGAGTTCAAACGCACCTGCGTATTTCAGCGACATATTTTTATTAATAGTGTATCTCTGGGTCAGCGGAATGTCGGTAAACGAGGAGCTTTCTCAGAATTGTGAAGTTGGACACTTGTGTCACGTGAAAATGCCTGTCTCGACCCAGCTCATTCATTTGCTATAGTTCAAATGGAAAAAAACTCACGGCGGCGGCGATCGAACTGAATACTAGCCACCCATCCCCTAAAGTATATTTCGTTGAAAAGGGGTCTCTTGTGAGCCAAGCCGGTTGAACTCACAGGGCTGAAGCATTGTCGATCCGCCAAAACGCCAACAGAAATCTTAAATTTAAAACCTCACCTCGATAACTTTCTTCGAACTTCAATCTTTCCATCATCGGACAAAATGATTGTATTGATATCAAACTTGTACAGAAATGTTCCGTGTCTCAACTTACTCTTCCTTCCTCCGCAAACATGACGTACGCGATCAATTCGTCAGCGCTAAGAACATGCGACGACTTTGAAACAAACTTCAGGCTGCCAGATAAACCGTTTATCGAAACTCTCCAGAATTATATCTCAACATCCTCCATTCTTCTCGACTACTATCTCCAGCCTGAGGATGTCACTAAAAGTACGTACCCGCATTAAGTCTGGTCACCTATATCATCCCGTTCGTGGTGCGGTTCCTTACATCTGACCTCGCACCAAATCTCGACAGTCCAAATTGATGCTGTACACTCACTCCCACGCCGGATCCTCTCGTAGGTCGATCCTCTCGACTGTCCGCTTGTTTCTCGAGATCCTCTACAAGATGGCAGCAGCAATATCAGCGCGGAACAGGCAATGCTTTGCCTTGGTGTTGGCGGTTGCGACGTTGACGATAATCTGGACAATGAGATTCCTAGGCCCTAATCACCATGTTGTCGCAAGCAAGGTGATACCGTACGCCAAAGCCGCCTACTCGCATATTTCTCCGCAGCAGACCATCACGACAGTCGATCTCACAAGGTTAAAGAAGCATGTAAAGACAGATGACTTCAGCTATGCGCACCGAACGATACAAACGAAGCTCTTCACCGGCGAACGTCCGACCCTCACGAAGATCGATGAACCCCTTTTTGGTACCCCACTGAGGATATCTCAGGACGATCTCGAAGGAATACCCCTCGTCGAACTCGAACCCCTCGAACTCACCGTCCCTCGTTCCCCTGAAGTCGATACAAGTATAATGTCTTTCTCGATCGCCACGAAAGTCAATCGCCTAGAACAGGCAGAGCAGCTCCTTCACTGGCTCCCAGACACCGGCGCACAGCTGCACGTTCTCTCTTCTCCTTCCGACGAAGCGTTGACAGTCGAGCACAAGCTCCGTGGGCAAGGCTTGAATCTCACAATCCACAACACGGATCTGCCGTTCGCCAAGGCATATTTCTACGGTCTCAAGGAACTCTACGAGGCGAGAACACCGAATACACAATGGCTGGTGCTGATGGACGACGACACTTTCATTCCTTCGCTGCCATACCTCGTCGAGCATTTGAACACGAACTACGACTCTGCGAAAGAAGTCATGGTGGCTGCAATATCCGACAACATCGACCAAGTCAGGAGATTCGGCCTGATACCATTTGGTGGCGGTGGGATCTTCTTCTCTGTTCCGCTTGCAGCATCAATAGTCAAGGACGATGTCTGGAAGAAATGCATGGAGATAGACCTAAGTCAAGGCGACGGAATCGTGAACGACTGTCTGAATCACTACTCCGCCACCCGCCCCTCCTTCGACTCCAGACTCAACCAAATGGACTTCAACGGCGACGCAGGCGGATACTTCGAGTCTGGACGGAGAATGCTAACGATCCATCACTGGAAGACATGGTATCATGTTGATATGCCGATGGCAGCCAACATTTCCAAAGCCTGCGGTTTCGAATGCGTGTTTCAGCGCTTTCAATTCGACGACAACATTGTCCTCTCAAACGGCTACTCGATCGTTGAATACCCGAAAGGAATCGAAGATGAAGATGCAGATGGGAATAAGATGGTAGATCTTGATAAAGTGGAATTGACGTGGACAGGGTCGAAAGGGCAGTTTGAACATCATATCGGACCGTTGAGAGATAAGTTGGGAAAGGAGAAGAAGAAGACGATGAAGCTCGTAGAAACGAAAGTGCAGCCCGGGAAGGGAGTGAGGCAGACGTATGTTGAGCGTGTAGAAGATACGGAATCAGCAGAGAATGTCTTCAAGATGGATAGGGTGGTCGAGTTGCTGTGGCTGGATGCCAGATGGAGGGGAACGGGCGGGAGCTGACTTGGAGATTAGAGAGGGCTATGTCCAAGGAGATATTGAACGGCATGCTCTGCTGCTCGAATTGTACATAAGGTCGCCCGCGGTCATTTGCATGGGCTGATGGGAAATCGCTTTTGAATTCAAGGATGGGAAAATGGGAAACCATACGAGCCGCAGGCGTGTGGAGTTTTGGCCGCCGTAGGTACACCAAATGTCATAATTGCCAACATCTGTTCCTAATCTTCGAGATCCTCACTTGAGTCATCGCGAGTGCGAAGGAGAAGCGAGCTGGGAGGGAGAAGACCATGAGGTCGGCACGACAACTCAGGTCTATTTTTGGCAAACGGCCCAGTAGTCTAAGGCGCTGCTGCATTTGCCGCGACGCGAACAAAAAATAGAGTGAGCTCCTTTGGGGAAAGGAATCATGCAATCTGTCGGGAGTGGCTGATTCTCGAAGTGCTTATTGGAAGTCTGCTACCGCGCTACGGTATCGTCACTCTCCGCGAGTCTAGTTTTGGAGAAGAATTTCGAGGTAAATGTTCTCAGCCCTGCATACAGTGCAGTGTTGAGTATCTTGGACCTTAATAAGTCTTGCAGCCAGGCCGCCGTACTACTTAGAGGCAAATAATCATCGCCGTTCATTCGTAGGTGTTTACAATCTCGATGCATACTTCGCTTGAATTACTCAAGTCCCTCTCACTCAAATTATCTCCAAGCACCAATTCCTCTTCCGGACACTGGCCTCACTACTGTATCCACCGTCCGCAGACCGGGAGCCAACAATGAGAATAGCCGAGACCTCGATATCCACCATTAATAATCTCTGTTTTATTTCTCCCCACTGAATTGTCGGCCCTTGGATCTTCGCGGTTCCGCTTTCGCTATCATTTTCATCAGCGCCTCTACATAACAGATTCTATCACTTACCTCCACTTCGCGAATACACTTGTTCCTTAATTCTCTGTTCCACCAAATCCCACATAACAAAATAAAAGAGGCCTTTGCATCTCCTTACACCTCTTTCCCACAACCTCTAGGCTCGATAACAGTCTTTGAGCTGCGGATTCAAGGTCTTCTGACAGAGGAGTCTCTCGCACTTTGTACGCTTTATCTTTTAAGAGGATGTTGGTGAAGAGGTTGTAGTCATCGAATGGATCATCGACTCCTTCCTCATAGATTACTGTATCCCAGTAGGTCAGTATGACCTCGGGTTTGGTGGTTTGTAGTGGCTTGGAAGGGAGATGATCTTGAAGAAATCCTCTGAGGTCGATGTTTGGAGACATTTTGTTTTGGTTTACCACAACAGGTTTCTCGATGTGTGACAGTTTTGAAAGTGCCCACTGTTTCGAAAGTATTTATACTGGTAGACCAGAAGTCCAATCACGGATTCCATTGAATAAGCCAAGTCAATATTCACAACTTCCTGCCAAAGTACTTGAGTTGGAGTGTGATTCACGACTTCTTTCATAGGCAATTCATGCCAGCAGCCTCAGCTTTAAATTTTGTCGATTCACTTGTATTGCCTCGGCAGCATTTCTTTAAACAAACGTTATCGTCACTTATTTCGCGCCAAGCTTGATCAAAGCCCGGTTTAGGCTGCCTTAACATATTTATTAAGCTATCCTGCGATTTGCATCTGTCTTCATCTAAATATATATACGGGCGCGGATCAATCAATCAACCAATATGAGGCGAGACATTAGCGAACGCCTCGGTTGTGCAACGCTTTCAGCTTACGAAGGACGCGGTCAAAAGTCTGGGAAATACAGGGGGATACGCTATAATGCCTTGTAAGGTCTCACCCTATGCCCTGAACGGTGATCATCCACAGGACTCACTGTAAAAGCGCCTCGACCCATTAAAAAGTTGGCTCGACAGGCTCTCAAGCCCTGATTTCCAGCGCCACCATGGCCTAAAGGGGTAGGATTACACTAATTGAGCCAATCAAGAGGGCTGATGGGGCTCCAATGAGACATTACGGGGCCTTACAGGGCACTGGCCCTATAAGCCCCTGTATTTCCCAAACTTTTGACCGCGTCCTTCGTACTCTAACACAAAATCATACCTTATCAGTTTGAAGTGACACTGCAAATTCCAAAATATCATTTGGTGTGCTAGTTTCCAAAATTAGTATTGGATGGTTGTGCGCCACTATCTTATGGCGTCGCCCAATTCGGCCAAAAATCGAGGCTGAGCCTAACGCCCGATCCAAACACTTCAACCTCATATGACTATGCTTACCAGCTCACCGAAAACAATGAAGGGAGACATGGAACGGCTTAAGAGAGCAGTGAGGCACATCTTTGACCGTCTCATGTTTCTCATCCTACACCGTTCAAGTCCAGTCTGAAGAGTCACTATGCCAGACTGCCTCTCAGCTGCAGACGCCAACGCTGTATACAACTGCACCAATTTCTGGGGATTGGATTGCACCAATAAACTTGGCTTCGAATTCACAACTCTCTGGAATATTACGCAAAGTATTCAACAATATTGCCCCACCGATCCTCGCCTCTTCCTCGTCGATGGTCTTCCCGCTACGCCAGAAAATGCGGCGCTTACTCACGGTGCCTGCAAAGCTTTCGCCGGAAGTTCGTGGACCATGTATTCTACTTCTGATATTTGGGCTAGGCTTCAAACTTGGAAGTTTCCTCTTTTCCAATTAGTTGTTTCGTCGCCAAGACCGCCACTGGGTCTCGAGGTTGAGACTTTTGTTCTGATGCATTTGATGGGCGATCCAATAGGGACCATAAAGGACTTGCTAAATAAGCTGTCGAGGTGCGAGGAGAGGGCCAAAGCTTGCCATGAACTGAGCATAAGTCTGAATGGCAACGAATCTGACCGCGTGTGGAAATCTTTGGCAGTCATCGCCATTTCATACGACGAATGGGGCGAAGGGCTTGGCAGCAACGCGTTGAGTCTTCTCGGAAACAGACTGTGAGAATCATTCCTCCTCCAAAGAATTGTGCTTCAACTAACACATCAATCTAGCAACCAACTCAAAGCCGAGGCAGAAACAGAGCACGAATTTATCGAGCTCTGCACTAAAACCTCCAGCGCCCTCATAGCAGACAGAGCAACAGCCTTCTTGCCAATTTGGACAGCACAAGCCCTTTTTATTGCAGCAATCGCAGTTGCCATAGCGAAGACGGCATCTATCACGGCAGCCTCTTCCATCTTCATCAATGTTGAGGCTCACAGCATTGCCTTCTCAGCACTGTACTTTTGGATCATTCCTGCTGTGTTTCTCAGTTCGGCTATTGGAGTCTCGCAGACCGAGGGTAGCATACCAAGGATCTTGAACCAGCTTGCGGATGATCCCCTTCTCAGAGGACACGATCTCCAAGTCCTTGGTGCTGGTGATGTGACAAGGAGAGTGGTGAGTGGAGGTGTTTATTCATGGCAACCTACAACAATACTGCCGGATGAATCAAAGTTGTGGTATAAATGCGTCTGGCGATTTGTCAAAGAGCGGCAGAACTGGCTTCCAGTGTTCACGGTTGCCTCGGGAACAATCACTGCCATGCTGATATCTGGTTTTGTCCCAGCTGGCGGCTGGCAACCACGTCATTGCGCATATGCTGCATACCTCGGTGTCTGGACCGCTAGCTTCCTTCTCACGGACTGGTTGAAAGATCCAAGGCCTTCCACACTCGCGGCTTGCGACTTCCTTTCCACGAACTGGGCTCATTTATTTAGAAGAATAAGTAGAAAGCAAACCAAATTTGCAACTGTCGAAGAGAAGACAGAAGAAGAAAGGCAGACGAAAGATAAATACACCATGTTCCGCATAACCTTCATAAAAGATACAATTGTAGCTCTCAGCACGCTCGGCGCGTTGCTCTATATCCAAGTCGGGCCCTTTAATCGCTGTTCTTCCTACACGCTCTGGGGGCTCTCGGGTCTAGCACTTCCAAGGCAGCCAGAGACTGCCACCATCCTGAGCCATCGGATCAGAACGACTTACCCCGCTATCGCTTTTGTCAGCATCTCAATACAGGTTCTACTCATTCCGATTCTGGTTGTGGTTTGGAACTGGAAGGCGCTTTGTGTCTTGTGCCAGAATGATGATAGGATGTTGCCGTGGCCCATGAAATGGCTGAGGTTTTTGAGATGGAAGGTTATGGAGCTGGCGAGAAGGATGCGAAGGCTGAGAGAGGTAGAACATAGGGAGATGGAGGTGTTGATAGGTCGCAGCCCTGATCTGGCAGAGAGCAGAGTTGAGTTCAGCGAGAGCCATGGGACCATTTCGAGACTCCGGGAGTTCAAAGAAGCGCAAGGGAGCAAAGTGTATATCTCAAGCGTGTAAATGATGAAGAGGAATACATAGAGGATACCCAGCACGCGTTCATGATCGTGGAGAATGAGAGAGATGAGGCATCTGCTCGCTTATCTTCGCTTCGACCCCCCCTTCCTCAATCCCACTCGCGAGCAAAGTGTGGGGATTCGTTGCTTTTGTATTTAAAATTTCGAGTGTCGTCCGGAAGAAATTTTTTCTGAAGCTGTTCTCGCAAATTATTGCAGAGGCACGGCTTTCGGACACAGTTTGGCGATCCGACCCGTATTTTCTGTGGTCTAACATCAACGGACCTTTTGGGTGCAGCCGCGGACATCGTTGAATTTGGTAGTTATGATTGCTGATGGGAACATATGCTAGAAGGTAGCTCTTCAATATGCTCATCAAGCCTTCTTTGATGGTTTAGAAGTTCCTTTCACATCTTATATTGAGGTCGAAAAATGGCAAACATGAAGTCCCCATCTTGCGGTCGCTTACCGGCGTGCTTGACCCTCTTCTTTGCCCCAAAGTCTCAGCTGCTACTTTTGAAAGTCCTATATATTTGAACAATTTCAGGATACCAGGAGTAAATGTAAGTTATGATTGTAGGATCGTTCAACCGCAATCGTAAATACTCGAGAGAAAAGTGTGTTGACCCAAATCACAGGTGTAATTCTCGGCGGTGGCACCGCAGGCCTCACACTTGCCTCTCAACTTGCGGAAAACATGAATTTTGCAGTGGCGGTTGTAGAAGCAGGAGGTTTCTACCGACAAGAAAACGACAATCAAACGCTCGTTCCCGGCTACTACAACCCAACACCAATGACCCGCTCACAAACTGGAATGTTATGACCGAACCTCAGCCCCAACTAGGGAATGATAAAGTGTCATACACTCGAGGAAAGAGGCTAGGAGGATGTTCGTATCAAGCTTGGGCTTATTCGTGGAAGGTGAGAGTTAGAACTTTACCAATCTCTTACCGTTCTTCGGGAAGAGCGTCGATTACGCAGCTCCGAACACTCAGACTCGTGCTACCGATGCATCGGTCCCTTCTCCTAGAGCCGATATCTTCAAATCCTCCGGAGGCCCGCTTCACATCTCGCTCCCAAATTATGCAGTACCGTTCTCAACCTGGGGGCAAATGGGTCTTCGTGTTACCGGTAAGAATATCAGCACAGATACGCAGATCATGGAGTGGGTGAGGGGCCATGTTCAGGCTGTGTATCATGCGAGCTGTACTTGCAGGATGGGTAATTTGTGATTCATTAGACTATCTTGAATTAAGATTCCCACCATGACATTACATCCAGGCTCGTAGGCCGTGGATCACAATCAGCAAAAGTGCCAACAACTCCAACTCCAACTCCAACTCCTCAATGCAACTCCCTTTCCCCCTCCCTCCTCTCTGACCACCTCCCATCTGAGAACTGTCACTCTACCAACAGACATTCTCGGCAGTGAGTTTACACCTGCTGCTCTTTGAGTGCGGCCTGCTCCGGAAGCAAGACCCCCTCACCACTTCCCGTCTGACTTTCATTAGCAGCCCCGTCCCCCGTCTGCCCTGCCATCTCCTCATCACTACTCCTCTCATGCTCATGATGAATAGCGCCCTTCTCCGCATTCTTATCATCAAAAACTATCTGCTCAAGACCCCTCTTCACCACATGAGTTCTCCAAGCCGGGGTACCGATCCATTTGATACCTTTTGGATTGGTAAACATGGCTTCGACTTCTTCAAGAGACTTTCCGGCGGTTTCGGGGAACATGAAGAAAACATGGATGAACATTGTAGCGCAGAAGACGCCGAATAGGATGTAGACTTTCCATTGGATGTTTTGGAATGCTGGGGGGACGAAGTATCCTAGGGCGAAGTTGAATGCCCACTGTGTATTGTCAGTATGCTACCAAGGAAGATTGGGACAGGGGTTTTGAACTTACATTTGCAGACGTCGAAAGAGCAACTGCCTTTCCTCTAACTCTCAAAGGATACAACTCCGGAGGATAAATCCAGCCTGCAGGTCCCCAAGTGGGTGCATAAGTTGCCACGAAAAGATAACTCATCGCAATAACGACCTTGGCGGGCTTCCCGCTCATGACCCAACTCTCGGCTGCGATGCCGTTCAATCCACCAGATGGAGCAGCATGGCCGTACATAGCCATCACACCAGCGTTGATGAATAGCCAGATCATCATGAACAATGCTCCCCAGAGAAACATAGGACGACGACCCCAGCGATCGGCCCAGATTAGGGCGGGGACCGTGGTGACGACGTTGATTACGTATTGAATGGAGGAGGATACCAGCATGTTGTTTCCTGTGAGACCGGCCATGGAAAAGACATAGGTGATATAATACATCATAACATTCATGCCTGTGAGCTGTGCCCATATCTGTTGGGCGTTAGCTGTTTTCAAGGAAAGAAGGAGCAAGAGGAGGAAAGGGAGACAAACTTGTGTGAAGGCTCCGATGTGAACTCTGTTGAGCATGCCCGGTTTGAAGAGCTCCATCCAGGTGACATCAGAGTTCTTGCGATAGAACTCGATATCGTCTCTAATTTCCTGCATTTCTCTCTCGACAAAAAGATTCTTCTCATCACCCTTTGCGTGGACCAATGCCAAGACTTGAAGTGATTCGTCCCATCTGTCGTGTTTCGCAAGCCACCTTGGACTTTCAGGAAGAATGAGAAGGCCGAAGAAGAGAAGGATGGCGGGTATCATTTGTAGACCCCATGGCACTCTGAATGCGGCGGTACCGTCGATGAATGAGCAACCATAGCAAATGTAGAACATTATCATGATTCCCCACGTAATAGCCCATTGTTGTGTGCCGACGAGACGACCTCTTTTGCTGGGTGGAGCAAGCTCGGAGAGGTAGACTGGGACTTGTGCCGAGCAGATCTATTTGGTACGTTAATATGACGAAGAGACATGTAAGGGGAAGAGAGGACTTACACCGACGGAGATACCGTTGATAACACGACCGACGATCAACATGCCGATGTTCTGCGAAGCGCAGACAAGAATTGATCCGACACACCAAATCACTGAACCGACTTGAATCGCGCTCTTCCTCCCCAGCCTATCAGAGATGACCCCAGAGAGAAGTGCGCCGAGCCAGGAGCCGCCAGCCATTGACGCTGTGATTCCACCCTGGACGCTGGAGTGAGGGCCGGAACACGTCTTGACGTCGTTGTAGCCTGGTCCATCAGGGCCTTGATTGAAGTAACATAAGTATGGTTGTGTACTAATAATCGCACTCATAGACGCGATATCAAAACCGAAGAGGCCACCACCAATGACAGCGATGGCTGTAATAAGATAGATGTTTCCAGTATGCCACATCTGTATCGATTTATTATTGTTAGATGTTGTATGATCTGAAGACAGAAAGGACAGAGGTACACTACTTACCCGGGAATATATAGCTTCATGGTTGATAATGACAGGTGATGAGACATTGTGTTCAGCGGCGTGATGGATTCTAGAACATCATCCCATTGCGTTCCATATTTTCTGTCATTCGTCCCCTACTCTCGTTCTCCCCTCACTGTGCCGGTATCCAGACAAAAGGCATCCCCGTATTGTTCCCCATGCAACGTCGCTGTTCCATACAGCAGTCACTGCGCACCGAGTATTCCCCCGTGGGACACGATACATTGAATGCCTGCACTGTGATTGGTTTGAAGGAACAATTCATGGGGCTCTGCCGTTGATCCTACGCCACTACCGTCATGTGCCGTCATTGGCAGACCCTTGAAATACTTGAACGAGAATCTTCACGGTCACTGGCCTTTGAAACTCTTCCGCTGCACGACTTGTGGGAAGTGAGAAGGAAGAAAAGAAATGCACGGTTCTCGGTTTTCCATCGTTCGTTCCCCTCACCGCAACCCCAACTCGTGTAGGATCTCCAATACTCCATCGTCCCCATCGTCTCCATCTCAGCACCGAGAATCTCTCCGTCTCCTCTCCTCAGATAAATATTTGCGACAAAAGTTGGCATCGCGATTGGCTTGCGCCTCAATCGTTGATGGGGCTCTTGAAAAGGGGGTACCACCTCCGCCACGCTGTCATTGAGAGGACCCTGAAACGAGAATATACTTTTCTTACCAGGGCAATAGTTACGCCAAGCTTTCGAGAGACTTCTTCGACTGTAAGGGGATATTGTCCAATAAGATTTGATGAATTAGTGAATCGTTACTTGCTTGGGTTAAGCTGACTAGAAAGAACTGACCCCTGTTTTTGGAACTATTACCATGGTGATGAAGTAGAGAGTCACTGGACTGCGTTTTCTGCAGGGACTACTAGTGCCTATCGATGATAATGGAAGGTGGACAATAACAGGTGATTCTGAGACAAACTCGGAGATAGAAGTCAGAAACCTTCATCTCCACTTGCAGATGCAGAAGCTCCATTCCAGCTCCATGGGGCCAGAAAGTTTCTCCATCAATTAAACATCTTCATGTGGAGTATAACCGAGGCTAAATTGACTTCCTCATGCTTGCGTTGCCGACCGCAGCGTTGTCGCATTTCAATAGTGCTTGAAGTGATGTTGAGGAAGGGAGAAGTGAGGGCTGAAAAATATTTCGGAATTCGGCTTCGCTCGGCAACCGCAAGAAAATCATCACGCGTTCCACAAACAACGCGTTGGTGACCAATCCTTGAAATCTGTGAAGGCTGGAGTCTCCAGATTGCTTTATATGCGCACGAGTCGGTGATTTTCGCGAAGTTCCATGTCCGTAATTCGTGTTTCAGTAGATGAAAGCAGAGGTGAGCGTTAGCACGTGTCTAACACGTGATTCGTCAATGGGAAGAGAAAATAGGAAAAGTGTTCAAGATCTCTTGTCATAAGTTCCCAAAGAGACGATTTTGACCTAATGACTTTGGTTGTACTCTAATTCTATAATCTTCAACGAGAGTTGAATTACCCTACATCCAATGAGAAAAGGGTCCTTCAGCCACACCGAGTCAAGGACCAACCATAGTTGCGTATTTTACCTGACTGGCTTCTTTTTGTTGCACGTCGCAACAAAACGACAGAGCGACCTAGCGCCATAACCACTCCGCCATTTCTAAAAATAGACTTGATGGGGTCGTGATGTCGAGGGAGTTCGCAGCGCCTAGGTATTTAGGGCACAATATATCGAGCGAGTCGTAGAAGTGGATTGAAGCCTCAAAAGAAGCCTTCTTTCTATATTGAAAGGTCGAAGGTCCTAGGAAGGGGATTCAGATGGCATTTTCTCTATCAAATCAAGTCATTGGGGATTTATCTACCAAATGACCTTATTTGGTTATTATCTGGCAACAGAGCTGATACGGTCCACGATACCTCATATCAACTCAAAGAGAACTTCTCACCAACCAACTCCTCGCTCAGGCTCCAAAGCCTCTCTGCCATCTTCGAATCTGTTGCGGATGGTGCCGCTTCAACATATTGACAGTCGGCCATGTACACACCATTGGCTTCTACCTCCCATCAGCACCTCTTGCAACCACGAAGGAGTCACTCACGATTCAAAGCAGGATCAAAGGCAGCAACAATCGTCCCAGCCGCACCTTGATCGCCAGTCTTCCAGACCTTTCCCGTTGCCTTAATCAACTTCTGCCCCTCATCATCCAGATTTCTCGCAAGTCCCGTCCAGATCGCTGTTCATCGTCAGTCTTTCTTCCGTTCCAGGAACCCCCGCCTATATCCTCCATTCTTCTCCTTCTGTCACTTCCTCTCACCCAGATCCTAGATTTGAACAATCAAGAGGAGAAGCACTCACATCCAGGATGCACACTATAACTCCTAACTCCTTTCTTCCCTAGCCTCTCATTCAAACTAACACTCATCAAGATATTCGCCGTCTTACTCTGCCCATAAGCAATGAACGGATTATACGCTTCCTTCGCATCTAGTAAACGCGGCGGCAGTCCCTTTGGTGGCTGCTCATCCTCTGGCAAATCAACATACAATTTTTTAAAGTTATAATCACTGAACCGTATCGGTGATAATCGATGTCCCGCACTCGTCAAATTCACGATTCTTGTTGACCCTGGTAGGCTCGAAGACGCGGACTTGAGGATGAGAGACAACAGGAGGTTTGTGAGGAGGAATAAGCCGATGTGGTTCGTTCCGAAATGCATCTCGATGCCTTCCTTTGTCGTCTCATACAGTGGGACATTCAACGCTGCATTGTTGATCACCACATCCAATCTATCTGTCAACCCCTCAATCTCCTTCGCTGCCTCTCGTATCGACTTCTGACCAGAGAGATCTATCTGAATGACTTTGATCTTTTCTTTCAGGAGACTCGGGGTCGAGGAGGAGGAAAGGATTTTGGAGATGACTTCTTCGATTTTGGAGGCGGTTCGGGAGGCGAGAATTAGGAGTGAAGGTTCGTGCGACGCGATGGAGAGAGCCATATGTTCTCCGAGGCTATTGGGTGAGACGCCTACGAGTAATACTGTGTATCGTCAGTGCTTTGATTCAATGTTGAGGAGAGATTTCATACCATGTTTTCCTTTGATCTGCTCCGAGAAAGCGTTGCCGACTTCTGTGGCTGTTGTGGTTTCGTTGAAATCAGGGTGGGATGTCATTGGCGCCATGACTGAAAGTATTACTGCCTGTTCGAAGAAGATCAACGAACAAAGGGAAATGTCGAGGAACGAATGCATGAAGCTATTCATGTTGGCGAGCTGCTGCAGGGACAATTTAGCCCCACATTGGGGTTCTAGCTACCCCGCATCAGGTGGGGTACGACGCATTACAGAACCTCGCGACGATGATTCCGAAGCTCAAAAGATACTGAATTCCTGATGATACATATCTCTGAAGTGCTGGCATTAATAATCCACGGAGGTTTCCCGGAGCTGGTCCTTGACGACCACGCTTCGTCTTCCGAGATCTGGAGATTGTTTTCTCATGTCGATTCTCGGAGACAGAAAAAGTGGAAAACGACTTTCTTTTGACGAACGTTGAGCTAAAATGATCTCACAAACGAGCTTAGCAGAGCTAGTCTCAGTGCACTTGCGCCAGATGGTAGGCCATCTCGGAATCGGCCATACGCTGTTACTTCTCCTTGCTGGAGGCATCTCATGGCTCGTTGTCGACTACGCGCGCATGCTCCTCCTACGAAGAAAGATGGGAAGCACTCCTCTCCATCCACTCAGCCATCACTAACCTTCGAAAAGCCACCAGGACCATTTCCCTACCCCATCATAGGCAACACCTTCCAACTCCCTGAGAAAAAACCTTGGATATTCTTCGAAACCCTCTCAAAACAATACTCCTCCCCCATAATAACCTTCTGGATCGGCCGCAACCCCACCATCTGGCTAAATGACGCCCCCAGTACGTGAAATTCTGCCCTTTGATTGAGGAGATATTCAGAGCCGAGCTCTTCGCGAGCTGCAAACTCGACTCCTCGGCTCCTCGACTCCTAGATTATACTTGAAATGCCATACTGATCTATCTATAGCTGCCTCTGACCTCCTCGACAAGCGGGCAGCAACATTTTCCTCCCGTCCTCACATGGTCGTATTCGGGGACCTAGCATTCGGGCAGAACACCTTAGTAACAATGTACTACGGCGACAGATTCCGGGTGCATCGAAAACTTTCGCATATGGGGTTTGGATTGCAACGAGTAAGGGAATATCAGAATTTGCAGAGTGATGAGAATAAGGTTGTTTTGAAGGATTTGTTGAGCGATGCGGAGAATTATGTGGCGCATTTTGAGAGGTATGCGGCGAGTGTGGTTAGTATTATTGGGTATGGGAGGAGGATTGAGAGGATTACTGATCCGATTATTACAGAGGTTATTGCGCTTATGCAGAGGGCTGCTGAGCATAATGTTCCGGGGAAGAGCTTCCCAATGTTGCTGGAGACGTTTCCCAGTAAGTGCAGCCCGCAGTGATGTAAGGCATGAGCTAACAGGAACAGTACTTGCGAAATTCCCGCGCTGGACACCATGGATGAAGAGATTCCGAAAGCCACACGCGAAGAACTTCTTCTTTGCACTGGCAGAAGAGGCAGCAAACGACGGCAATAAGGATTGCTACTCAAAGAAACTGTTTGAACAAGGACCGAAATACAACCTCTCAGATATCGAACTCTCGACGCTTTCAGGGAATTTGTTCGGTGCTGGCAGTGATACTTCAAGCTCAACTCTCATCACATTTGTACTAGCGTGCTGCGCGTTCCCTGGGGCGCTTCCGAAAGCATGGGAGGAGCTAGACCGGGTCGTGGGACCTCATCGCAGTCCAGACTTTGATGATGAGCCGAACTTACCGTACGTGAAAGCGTTCGTGAAGGAGGTCTTTAGATGGCGGTCAGTGGCCATCATTGGAGGGCAACCTCATGCTCCAATCCAGGATGAGATATACAAGGTACGCTGAACGCAGATCTTTTGAGAGCAATACGCTGACTTTTGCGGGGATGGCTGGTTCCAAAGGGCACCTGGGTCCAGGGAAACGTTTGGGCCATTCATAGGAATGAAAGAGAGTTTCCGGACCCAGACCGGCTTGACCCTGAGAGATACTTGAAGGAAGGAGAAAATACAAGACCATTTCCCAACGAGCGTGGCTATATGACATTTGGATGGGGCAGGCGAGTATGTGCAGGCCAAGCACTGGCCGAGCAAGGGACGTTCATTAGTATAGCACGTATGTTGTGGGCTTTCAACATCCAGAAAGCGTTGGACGGGAATAGCAAAGAGATACCAGTAGATATCTTCGATTACACGTACGTGACTTCCACTCTTTGACGGTATGATGCTGACTCGAGCAGGGACGGCTTGAACATTCGTCCAAATCCGTTCAAGTGCAGAATTACCCCGCGCAGTGAGGAGATACGGAAGACAATTGAGAGAGAAGGAAAGCAGGCGGAGGAGAATCTGTCAATATACAACGGAGAGACGAAGTATAGGATTACGACATATCGCGCAGAGGAATAGCCGCGGCAGAGCGCAGTGCCAGGTGCGAAGAAAGGAGTAGCCACATTAAACATTAGGAGCAATGCCGACTTATCTACAGTACTCAAGGAGCAGGGTCCGAAGCTCAACAACAATAGTTCATATCTCCCTCCTAGCTGGGTGTGCATGGTCTAGTGTAGACTTACTGTGATTGTAGGGGTATGGGGCCTGCCAGCTGAGATGGATGTGGTCCTAATTCAAAGTATTAGCTCATGGCTTCGTGGATGTGACTGGAATGTGGTGAGGGGAAGGGTGATGCTGGAATCGTTAGGGACGTACTAGGAAGTCTAACGGATATGGTGATCTTACAAATTTGATATGAGTGGGGTTGCTACCGACTTGGTACGCATGCTCTGTGATACTTCGTCAGCGCGACAGCCTCTTGAATGGAGGCAGAGCTTGAACAGTGCAAGGCATGTCCCCCCAAATCCGATATTATAAATACAGCATCAATGTCGTTGGGGATATGGGAGATTCATGTCTCAAGCTGGTTTAGGCTTCACATCGTTCGCAAACAGAGACAGGAAGTCCTGCAGATGTTCCCAGGGCTTTCAATCGCCACGTTTGATGTCTTTGACTGTGTTGATCGTAGTCATCATGTGTTTTTCCTTGGCGAATTTCTGAGTATCATCATGGGACAGAAAGCTACTAGCGCTGTGACAAGTTAGCATGTCAACTACGCAAGAGGAATGTCCTATGGGTGCTTGGACATCCACAACAAACAATCAAGGATACTGAACAATGTATTACTGCTCGGGGACAACTCACAAGCACTAACTTCCTAGGGCAATGCACCGTATTTGAGTGCGCGACCCCACTCACTATCCCCATCGATTACTGAGATGGCTGTCATGAGACCAACCAGGGTTGATATAGTGTCAAGCTTTGTCTAGGCCAGGGCGTTTGTACACGTTTCAGGATGGGGTAGATTTGGATGTCCAATGAGTCGTGGAAAATTGAATGGGTCGTACGCCTCGACTCTACAGAACGACAGAAGAGGGACACGTGGAGGCTTACTTGATATGCGGACTCCTTATTTAGCTTCCACAACACCTCGGCTTCGGTGATCTCAGTGATCAGATTGGCCCTTTTATCCGCCTCAGAATATTTGTCGATATCATCGTAGAAGCCTAAGTCAGTAGGGTATTCGAGATGTCGCTTGCAGGTTAAGAGCGTCTTGTTAAAGTCGATGGGTTTGGCAAGAATGATAGCGCTTCGTAATTTCTCGTAAATACCAAGAACTTGCTCGCCCTTTTCTGGTGACAATCGGAGATGAGTAACAAAAATCTCCCGGATCTCTTGACTTTGGAGACGGGCTGAAATGTCAACCATGGACAATTCAAGACGTCGTTCATGATCTTCGTCTACCTTGTCCTTAGGGTAAGGCCACCCCCTCTTCTAGAGGTGAGTGCGCGAAGGTGTCATTGGTCTTATTCGAGCAGGTGGAAATCGGGGGCGAAGCCTGTGGTGCTTTTTACTCGAAGAGGAGATGGTGCAGGCAAGCAATTAGGTTGAAGGTGATTCTACCACCATAATCGGGAGATTGAGATGGCATGGGTTGCAGAAGCTAAAGAGGTGCAGAAGTTGCGAAGGTGAAAAGATAGAGAGATTGGAGAGTTTGCGCAAATCTTGGAATAGTGTCGAGGTTGCAATTGTAGAAGTTGCGGAGTCGCGCACCGATTGTTGATCGTGGCTCGAGTGGACGCGACTTCTCCACGAAGTCACGCGCGTAGCCTCGTAATAAACCGCACTAGTCCTCGTCGGGCAAGGAGGTATCACCAATAGATGGCGTTGTCGACAAATTGCAAGGCGAGTTCCGGTCGTAGGGCAAAACTTACATCACAAGCAGTGATTGTTTTGCGGCGTCGTTGTTGGCTGATTGGCTAGTTCTCCTGAAGAGCCCAAGCGAACCCAGAGCTTGACGAGTCCTTTTCCTCCCTCCGTTTTGTCCTCCTGCGCTGCAGACTTCAAGCGACTTTCCTTTACCATATTTCCATCTCGGCGCCTGGCACAAGAGCCTTCGCAGTTTGTTTCGCGATTGCTGTGTTCTTCATGCAAAGTGGTATTCTTCAGAAGAATTTGCAGATCTGCGAGGCGGTTGTGGAAAGAGGAATAGAACTTCCCCAATGCCTTCTCAGGGCCACACCTTGTTCCGTTTCCCATATGATACTTCCTTCGCCGAGTATAGCAAGGGCAGAATTTGGTTGTCTTTCCCCAAGCACTCGAGTTCAGGACCCGACATCAACCCAGCAACCTTGTCAAGACTTGCGCATATCAACCCAGGAACGCAACCATGTATGAAAGCCTCGCCCCATTCTCCTCTCATCTGTTCCATTTCCCAGAGAGCTTCATCATAGAAACAAGGGTCGAGATCGCTTGTATTTGGTTTCATAGGTGGAAAGGATATCGCGTGTCCACATCACGTCCTCCTCAATGGTTCGAATGAAGCTATCTACGGCTTCATCAGCTGCATAGGATTCTTCAATACTGTAACGATGTTCGCAGTCGTCCTAGCCAAGTAAATATGGGCATGTCCGAAGTACAGCATCGAAATCGATTGGTTTGGCAAGGATGATCGCACTTCGAAGAGTCTCTTGGAAGACAAGTACCGGTTGCGAACCGCCTAGTATCGCTCGCAGATAGTCGACGAGTGCCTTGCAGTTCTCTTTATCTTGCAGGCGTGTTGGTATGTTGCTCAGGCCAGCTCCGACATGCTCCTAAGGGAGTTCGCTCTTTTGAACTTGTTGTGAACAGCGCCGTCGAGGATGTCAGGAGGACTAGAGCGCTTCCCCAGGGGCGAAGGCATTGCCGATGCGTATTGGAGATTTGGTGAGGATAATTGACGCCAGTATCGTCTCAAAAGAGCTGTTTGGAACCGGTTCTTCGCGACGAGGTTGATGAAGAGACGCGCCTACAAAGGTACACAAAGGTACTGTCACGCGGCAGGAAGTAACGCCAAGAGTTTTTGCGACAAAGTCTAAATGCTTAGCGTGGATCCTGCCCACTCATCCTTCACCTCCAAAATCAACATCACCTGTGAGAGAGTGACAACGATAAGCCCTACCCACCGCACACAAAGACTCCTGCTTCCCAATACACCATCAATGTATTGCTTTGATATCGTCCTTTGGTCTACAGTCGAACAGAATCACATCAAAGCCTTCATGCGCCCCCAATAACAGAGCCTGCATCACGTGTGGATAGATATCCGCTCACCGTCTCCACACTCTCGGGAATTGGGGGCTGAACCTGGACACCAAAAAGCCTCAACCCCAGACATCTTCGTGTCACCAACCTCGAGCAAGTCCCTCGCCAGCATGGGCGATGCAAAGCTGGCCTCGCAGGTCTGCTGGAACTGCAAGGTTGGCAAGAGGAAGTGTTCAAAAGACTTGCCAGCCTGTGCGCGGTGCTCAAAGTCCGGAAGCCCCGCACCTGTTGCCATCAAGAGCTCCTGCTGACCAGAGCCACAGACTGCTGCTGAAATGCGACTACGACTACAACTTGACGGACGCTAGTACTCAGAATAAAGTCTCTTCACCTACCTCGTCCGTTGAGGGGTCAAGCCTGCCTTCTCTTCAGACGGCGTCACGGCTGATGGCTGCTCTGTCCGAGAACTCTCCAAGGACAATCAAGCTCGAAGCCAACATTCCATCTCAAGTCCTTAATGTACTAATCAATAATGGCGAAGGTGTACCATCTGTCACCTCAAATTACTTCCGAACCATCGACGTTTGGCTTCCCGTCATTGCACCAGAGCCGTGTCTCAAGCGGCTTGAGACCATCACGGCTGACAATAATGTCGAACTCGCCAGTCTGCTACTTGCCATGTTCTTGGCTACTCGACCTCCAGGTCCAAAGACCGGGGCCAAAGAGATGCAGACGCCATTGTACTTCGATACCAAGACGCTTTACGCATTCATGATTTCCTCGGGGCGATGCTCCATCGAAATCATTCAGGCAGGGTTCCTCATCTCATTGTATGAGATTGGGCATGGTATGACCGAAGCGGCCCAGGTCACGATGATTGTCATCTCAAGATTAGCCACCAAGATGAAGGTCCGGCAGTACAGGAATTCGTCAACCAACATTCAGAACACCGAATTTGGTCGATTGTGGTGGGGGATTGTTACCTTAGACAGGTCAGTTCTCCGTAGCCGCCGTATACTGTTTGCTGACCTCAGCCACTCAGGTACTTGAACCAGGGTCTAGCTGCCGATGAGATCCAACTACTGGTTGGCACTTCAAGTGACGGGGTGCCATCTATGGAACTCCCTACCGATGACGAGGCAGGACTGCCACCACCTATTTCTATGCGAACGACCTCAGGCATATCGGCATCCAACCAGCCTACCACCAGACTGGGACCCTTCTGTCGTGCGTCTGAAGCCGGGCACTTCCTTGGGCAGGTTATCGACCTAGTGGCAGAGTCGTCGCATACTGGGCAAATGAACGAGGAGAAGTCTCGGGCTTTAGATAGCAGTCTGCGAGTCCTTGCTGGATCCCTCTTCCAGAGAGCTATCAACGGTTGGGAAGAATGCTGCGCTGCCATAGGACTATGTCTGAGGTAGATTTCCCCGGAATTAACTTTAGACACAACTGACGTGTCTAGTGCACTTGTACTGCTTCATGAGAGAACATGGATCCTAGCAAAGGATACCATCGGACAAGAGACCAGGAAACAGGCTGCTGGGATGGCGTTACGCTCAGCAATCAGAATGGTAATCGATATCTCCCGCAGATTTCACATGGACTTAGCTTTTATCGATCTTCCCGCTCTTCCTCTTCCAGCTACCTATGCCGTTTATAGGACGACGGTGTTGTATATTCAGCTTGCTGGCGATGAGTTCCAGGGTTCGGAATGGTCATCCAATATGGATAGTTTGAAAAGCACACTTGGCCATTTCGGCAAGAGATGGAACGTTGGGAGTAAGTCGTGGATTCAAGCCTCTTGAACATTCTGCTAACATTATTAGAATATTATCTCGAAGTAATTTCCGACGAAATGTCGAACGAAATCGAACGAAGATCTCGAAATGGTGATGGTAGCCTTGCAGGGGCTTTCCACAAGCGGGTTAAGATAGAAGCCACGAACGAATAATTTGGGACTCCATCCCATCTGCAAGAACGATCAGTCGTATGTCGAAGCCCAGGGCTTGTACCCATCCGCCATGAACAGCTGCTCGAGCTGTCTTCTCCTTACACCTATATTACCACCTCCCGTCAGTGGTAGGCACATCGCATCGTTCAGCAATTTTGGAAACGGGGACTCCTTGTTGTAGGAGGACCTATCATGTGTCAGAATTGTCAAAAGACTCCATGGACGACTTACACTCCAACCACTGTCATCGCATCAACAACCACCTTCACTGCAAGATCTGAGCAGAATAGCTTCGCTTCCAGAGCCAACTCGCCACCTTTGCCGTTATCCAGCGCACTCGCAGCCTTCCACGTCAAGAACCTCGCAGCGTCAGTACGCATCTTTATATCCATCAGAATATCCGATACACTTGGTCTGGCCAAGAGAGATTGCGCTCCACCTCTCGCGTCTGTCTTCGCAAACTCAAGCGCTGCTTCGAACGTCGCAGCCATTATTCCCGTCGACATGGCTCCCACCATTGCTCCTCCGGAAGTGAAGGCTCTCGTGATCACGGCTCCAGCTTGACCAGGTGGTGCAAGAAGCCGATGGCCTGGCACTCGGAAGTCGGTAAACTTGACGTGGGGTCCAGCGGTTGCTGAATGGCCGGTACTCTCGACATGTTTGAGTACTTGATAGGCGTCTGGCTTGTTCTTCGCGATTTGATCACGAGTCACCAGTAATATCATGGAGGCCGCTGCTGGATCCGCTTCGACGTCTTGCTCATTCCCATCTTCTGATAATCGACAAACAACACACTGGACGTCAGCTCCACGATCATCCCAACCACAGCAGTTCGTCGCCCAAGTCTACCACTGTCAGCAAAATCCAAAGACGAGATAAGATCCTACCTTCTCTCCGTTGATGATCCAGTCATCACCATCCTTCTTCGCCAACGTCTGCAAACCCTTCCCACCCTTCTCCAACCAGTTCGCTATGCCTTGGGGCTCCGTCAACAACAGACTCGCCAGCGGCTCTCCTTCCCCGCTCAAAAATGGCGCCAACAACTCTTCTTTCTGCTCCTTACTCCCTGCAATCAACAAACTCGACAACCCCAACCCACTACTGAAGATCGTCAACGATAAGCTGCGATCATATTTACATAACTCTTCCACTAGAAGAGTCGCCTCGACGACTGTGCCGCCGTCGCCTCCGAAGGCTTTAGGGATCAGACCGCGGACTAGACCAGCCTTGACGGCCTGAGAGTAGAATGGGCGGAGGGCACGGAAACGTTCGACCTGTGTGGTGTGTGACTCATATGTGGCTGCAGCTGTCTTCAAGACACTCAGCAAAAGCTGCGCCTTTAGCTCGGATGGCGTTTTGTGATTCCGATAATGTGAAATCAATCATGATTCTTTCTTTTTGTTTCAACAAAAGTATTTATTTTGGATGTTTTAGATTGGGATATCGATTTTGTTTCAGCAGGTGCGGCGTTAAATCTAGGTCTGGATGGATAAATTAGGACCAGTAGCCGCTCGAAAGTAATTTATATTGCATAAAGCCAGTAGTGCTGATGTCCATGTTGGAATTTTTTGTACAACCCACCAACTCGCATCCTCACCCATACAACAACAAATCCCGCATCCGCATCTACAGCCGCAAGCACACCCACAACCACTCGAGCTCTGAAACCCCACATCCAAGCCCGGGAGTCCACATCATGCTGATGTGAGGCCAGCATTGGAATTCGCAACCGAATCAACCCGGTTTACTGATCCAGATTCGGGTGCGGGCCTCTTTCTATGCCAAGAGAGACGTGACGAGGTTGCGGACGCATCTGCGGATCTGCAGACCCGGGAGAAAAAACTAACCTTGGATACTAGTGCATCTGCATCCGCGGATCTGGAGCAAATCTGGCTTTGACGACCTGGTCGTGGCGCGGTTAAACTTGCAAACTTATTAATGTCGTGCATCTCACTAGCATAGGGCGAAGTCAAAGTCAAGTCTCTCCACCGGAGAAAAAAAGTGGCGGATTTTGGCACGCGAGAAAACACCAAAATCTGGAGTGCTCGGAACTCTCTCTCTCTCGACACTTTACGAGCCAAAACTCTTGAAGCTTAGAAGAGTCCTTTAGAAATGGCCAATGTACATGCGGCATACGGAAAATTTATCAAATATATCAATTGGTCGTTGATGATATTGCGAATTTGTCGCACTTGCGCTCCTCGTCAAAATTGACCACTTTGAGAGAGGTCGAGGGTGCGGTGAGATGGATGATGTGTGCGGAACCAACCAGCAGGGTGCGGCCGCTTTCACGTGCGGCCGGCCGCAGCTTCTCTTCTTTTCTTTCCGCGTGCCGACTTTTGTTTAGTCCACTGTTTCAATATATTTGTTGGTTTCTTACGCACGAAAGTCTCAAGTGAAAAAAGCAATTCCACGGGAATACGGTGAACAACCTACGTCGTATTTTAGGTTTCCACCACGTGAGTGGGGGGCAGGAAATCAATCACGTGAACGAAAGTTCATGCAGCAGGGGGCGGCCGGGTGTTAAAACTGTTAGTCCCGCGCCCAGCAGTTGGGCTCTTGTCTCAGATTAACACGGGGTTCCTTGTTGATGGGTTGGAAGTTAATCTCGTTGTTTGACATATGCCTGTGCCTCTTATGGGGTTTCGTTTTCTCAGACTGCATGTGCGGCGGGTGCGGCTTTGCTGCGATGTGCAACATGATGGATTTGTTTGTTGTTTATTGGATTTGGGGTGATGGTCGTTTGGTTTGGAGTGATGTGTTGGCAGTGCGCGATTCGGCCTGTCCTTGTGCTTGACTTTGAGTGAAGTTGGGCTGGAAAGCATGAACCTGCGGATGCGAGTGCGGGTGCGGTTTCTGAGCGACGTGTAACGGTTTTCTATTCTTGATGCTTTCAGTTGTCTAGATGGGACGAGATCCAAATCATTCGTCGATGTGGCACAGTTCTATCAACCTTGTCCTTGTTCTCGAGTGGCTTTACAAGGAGTTTTGACCGTAAGCAGGTGGGCACGCGGCCTTCGACCTTCTATGCTTCCTGCTGACGAGCGTCCAGATAGAGGAGTTTCAGTTCAGTGGTCGATATGGCACAGTTCTATTGATCTTTACTTTGTCCTCGAGCTGCTTGTGCTCGAATTAGGCTTGGAGGTGTGATCGAATGCAAGTGCGGGTGCGTTTTCTGCTTGAATGTCTACTTCCGTCAACGTCTTCCTTCTGTCCGTAACAAAGTCTAACCTGGTCACTCCTCTTGAGCGGCCCAGCGTGTTGGCATTGCATGAAGGAGGAATGTGTGTGCGGGTGCGGCTTCAGTGCGATGTGCAACATTTTGAGAATAGTCGCTGATTCCATCATCTAGTTCGCGAGCTCGGTGCAAGTCAACGCTCGTCCTTTGTTGGTTGTTGACCTGGCCCGTGAGCTTGTGAGAGAATGCGGACGTGTGTGCGGCTGCGGCTGCCGAGCGATGTGCAACAGCACGAGTTGTTTTAATATTGAGTTCCTTGTTATGTGCTTCCTGCCGTTTGGAAGGGAAAGCTCTTCTACCATTGGCCTACGTCGACTTCTGGAATCGTCTTGTGGTTGGTCGGTACAATTAGGTGCGGTGATTGCGGTGAGTGCGGCTTTGGAGCGATATGCAACAGAAGAAGTGGCGTCGTCTGACTCGTCTTGGGTCTTGGATGTTGAGTGAGCTTGTCCTTGTCATTCGGTTGATGACGGTCCTGTTATATTGTATGCGGACGCGAGTGCGGCCTCTGAGCGATGTGCAACAGAAGATGTTCGCCCTTGATAGAGTCCTTGTTTCACCAGCTATTTTTCTCACTCATCCAGGCGATTCATATCTGGGGTCTTTGGAGTTGAAGACTGTTGCATGTTCAATTTGGATTGGGTGTGAGAGTTCCCATTCTCGGATTCGTATTGTCGTTCCTTCTACAAATCTGCGAATCCGAAGTCTTGTTTCTATATCGTCGTTTTCCGACGCTCGAAGTCCCGTTATATTTTAAATTCCTTCTCATTGCATGGCTTCACAGTCACCGTGACTATACTTCGTAGATCATTAGACTTCTGAATGTAAATGCCAAATGTGATTCATTTTCAATGCTATTGAGTATAAATACCTCAAACTCTCCGTTGAATTTACATCATCATTCCTGCATCAAAATATTTAATATCCCAAGGACCTCAACATTTTCTCAAGCCTACAGTCGGTATCTGCTACCTAGAAGCGTCTAGAGCTCCACCTCAAAGCTTTACAACCTTCCCTTTTGGTTTACATACTACCTCGGATTAACTTCACTACCCTCTCGGAATCCCGTGAGTAATCCATCATGTGCTTCTACACGAGCTTTGTCTTCCCTTGTGGCTATTGCGACCATTACAAAGCTCGCCCAGCCCAATACGGCCATGTTCCCGGCGAAAAGAAATGGATTAAATTACACCATAAGTGCGACCTAGAACGCACCAACACGATCGATGGAACCAGGGCATGTACCAGCGTGTCCGCAATAGTTGAGGAGTGGATGCAGAGGCAGCTATGCCCAGGTTGTATGAACGACCTAGCATACTTTAACCAGCTCACTCTTGAAGATGCGAAGAAACTGTGGGTGGATACAGAGAAGGCCGTTCTCCTAGCTCTTCAACAAGGCCAGAAACCCGCATTGATACAAGGCCGATTCCTCGAGTTCAACACTCCTTTGCCAATTGAAGGTTACCCCCTGCCCGAAATTCCGAAGTAAAAGTCTTTTCAAGTGGCCCTTGATACGGGGTGGTACCTGGCATAATGCTTTCTATTGCGGCGATGATTTCTGTTACCTGTCGTTCATTGAAATGTCAAATGTTGCAAATTCTGTAATTGGAGTGTCGATTTCTACAGTATCTGTGCTGGAATGCGGTTTGGGGACAAAGTTCTGATTCTTGAGGTTTCGTTCTCGCTCCAGGAGCCTGTTGTATCACAGCTGCACTTGGGAGAAAGTTCTAGTTTTGAGGATTGACACCAGAGTTTCTCAAGTCTATGGGACTTCGCAGTACTTTTACTACTACCTCCCTCCGGATCATTGATTTTGAAAAATCGTTGGCTTACTCATAGCATGGATCTATCAAATGCATCGAGTTTAGAAAACACAAGAAATGATTTTTGGGACAGCAACAATATGATTCAGGGGTGCTGATGCCTGATACATTCGGAAAAATATACAGGTGACTGATCTAGCAGAACACACCTTAAAGGACGACTACCCTATTTATTTTATTACTATTGAACTTTCTCTTTCATTGGTTAGAATTACCCGTTGATACAACGCCTAGGGGTTTAGGCTGGGATTTGCAATGCATTGTAGTTGTAAGGCTCTGAGATGTATTCCTGTGGCTAAAATTCTCTATCTAAAGCGTTCTTCGAGGCCGAGTTATGAAAGGAGTATCGCCTGGTCTTTGCTCCAGCCAGTTAACAGCTCACCTATAGAAGGTCTCTCTAGCCTGTATTCACCGCTCTAAAGAAACGGAAGCAGTGAGACGTTTGAATTTCAATGCCCTTCTTCTTCCTGTGCCTGAGGTCCTAGACTCACCAACTATCCAAAGCAGTGATTAAGATTTCAGAGTCAAGCTCAAACATTATAAAGACTGTCTATTTAAGGAAACTTTCCCTTTCCCGTTACACCAAAATTCAAATACTTTCAGCGCAGTTGATAATTTCAAATCGAAAGACCATATCAGCAATCGAGATCATTCTACGGCAATCTGGTTTGGCAACCCAAGGAATCTTTTCAGTTTCTTGTTACTACAGAACGATTCCCAGTCATGCGTTCGTGAATAACAGAGATCTTCACCTGCGGAGAGCCTTGTCAATTCACGAGCGTCCTAAGTTCTACATCAACAGAGAGTCATGCAATCCATCCTCCCATGACCTGGACCCAAGACCTGTGCAGATACCTTCAGTCTGCAAGTTTTTTGTCTGGAAGGTTGGGGTTGGAGAGGCGAAGGAAGAGGGTAGTAATTATCGTGACTGTCGGCGGGATTAGGCATTGACGTTGACTCCTCGACCTTCTGAATCATGCGAACACAGGGGCATTCATGAGTCAAAGGCGTTAGTTATAAATGCTCCAGTTTCTTCGAAGACATTCCATCTTCCTCTCAAATCGCTCAAGCACTATTTTCCAATGCCATAATTAGCTGGGGGACTCAGACTTCACGTCCGCACCTTCTCTTGCATTCGGACTTCGAATCCAAAAGTATTCATTCATGCAGTGATCTTTCAAAGCATCAGACCTACCTTATTTGAGAAGACCGCTCGCACTCAAATTCTCGATTCGACACCTTAGCCATCCCGCCAAGCCTCTTCGCTGCAAACATGTGCAACTTCCAATCTCCTGGTTGTGATTGCAAAAAATCACTCAATAAGGTAGAGATCATCGAATCCTGGGTCCAAGAAATCGACTGTCCAGCTTGTCTCGAATACTTCGAGATATGGAAGACCTCGGCGCCAGTGATTGCTAAATGGAAGGTAGAGAATGGATTCGAGAGAACGGTGATAGTTCAATATCGAGATGGAGGATTGCATCAACATTGGGGACAGTCAAAAAGTCAAGATCCACCAAGAGTTGAAGAACAAGAGAGAAAAGAAGTTCTAAAGCAACCTATCGTTAAGGTTCCTGTGATGGAGTCGGAGAAGAAGAAATTGAGCTTTGACAACGACGTAAAGACCGAAGAGATCACGAGTGAGAAACCTGATAAGATGATAGAAATGGGAAGAAGTGCAGTGGCGCTCTGAACGCCAAGTGTGTGTTCAAAGCTGTGCTTAAGGTCTTGGGACATTTTCGATGCTGGGTACGGGCAAAGAATATTTTGATTGATGTTGTGAGTTTGATGTGAGGGCAAGACTTGAGACTTGAGGCCGTGACAGGGAACGAAAAGTTTTGATGTTATTTTTTACTGCCAGGGTCTCTGCCTTGCATTTCTATTGGATACGTAGCAAAGGTCGTCTGCCATGGAAGCGCGGAGGTCTGAAAAGCGGTGAGTCTGATTGCGGCAGGCTAGGTGCATGCGAGAATTTTGAAACTTGGATGGAGACGTACTTCTGCTTCAGCTAAAGGTTTATTCTGGGAGACTGAAAGCAACTAACATATTGAGCGCGTTTACACAATGTCACAATGACTTACGTCTCTTTCCTCTCGCTTGCCCCACCTGCCCCGCGCCATAAGGTTACCCAATCGGCTCCTCTCATCCCCTAACATACGAGCACACCAATCATTCTCCCACTCTCATTCGCATTAAATCCCGAAGTTTCACCCTCTTCAGATCCGCACTCGCGTCCGCACCAAAACCACGGACGTGGATTCCACGCCCACAAGGATGAAACTTCCTTCTCGTTCTCGTTCTCAAAGCGCCAGTGCGGGGTCAAAACCTGGCAGAAAGCGTGCGGCCGCACAAACTCTTCCACCAGGAGCGGCTGCACTTCGCCGCATCCGGAACTTCGTCGTGACGAGTCAATATTCAATAATTTCATTTGAGGAGATTGGGAAACTGCAGGACTGTGCGACGATAAGAGGTGAAAATTCTAAGTGGTAGCGGGAGGCTACAAGTGCGAGGATGTGCGGCGCATTTGGGCTGAAACATGTGAGTTATGTTATGGAGGTGAGATTTGGGGCTATATTAGAGCTGCTTCCTGTATGGGGGCGGCGAACTGGATATAGACACCTAGTAAGTTATCTGAATACCCCTCGCGGCTTGGTAATACAATAACGTTCTCTACATCCAATCGCCAGATCAGGCATCCCCATCATTGTCAACACAATTTCGAACATCTCCGGCGGAGATTCTCCGCGGGGTGACAAAAACACGACAGACTTCCCACAGCCTCTTGGTACGTCGAGAAACTTACAAATGTAGTGGTTGAATGCTGAATAATAATCAAGGACAGGGTCAGAGTAAGGATATATACTTTGGTGTTCTTGATTGAGTTATAGCTATCCAAAACATTCAGTATCAAAATGGCACCAACACTCCTCCTCATCGGTTCAGGCCCGGGCATCGGCCTCGCAACAGCCTTACGCTTCGCATCGAAGAAGTTCTCGAAAGTTGCTCTTATCTCCAGAGATGCGAAGCGACTGGTCACAGACCGTGAGACTGTCTTGTCCTCTGTACCGGCTGCTGAGGTGAAGACATGGGACGTCGACATCACCGAGACGGAGAAGTACAAGAAAGTGCTGAAAGAAGTTGAAGAATGGTCAGGCGAGGGTGTGGACTGTGTCATATTCAACGCTGCGAGGGTGGCGCCTAGTCCGGTCTTGGAGTTTCCTGAAGAGGAGCTTCTGAAGGACTTCGCCGTTTGTTTTTCCCCTCCTGCACCCGGACTTTGAGAACAGAGCTGACAAAAGAATAGGTCACGAACATAGCACTATACACGACAGCTCAATGGGCTCTCCCACTTCTCTCAAAGATGAAAGAGGAACAGAAGCCATCATTCTTGGTGACGAGCAGTTTGCTCTGGAAATACCCAATCCCGATGTTCTTCAGCCTGAGTATGGTGAAGTCTAGTCAGCGGAACTTGGTGGAGAGTTTGAAATTGAGTTTTCCCGGTGAGCGACGCCTCCCTCTCGCCCTAGATCGCTCTTCAGAACAAGTTATCGAAACACATTTGGAACTTGTGGGGATCGGGGGTGGGGAAACGGAGAATGAAATCTGACAGCTGAAACAGACGTCCACATCGCACTCCTCAATGTCGGAGGCCCAGTCAGTCCAGAGGATAAATACCTAAATCCTCCTGCTATCGCAGAGAAGTTCTGGGAGCTGTACTCTCAGGAAAAGTCCGCTCGGACTTTGGATTTGGAGATTCTTGGTGCCCAATAAGCCTTCCCTGCTTGTACCCAACCCTTGTCTCTTTCCAATCATATATCAGAATTTGCAGCTTGTGAACCTTGGGTATCGAAGTTCTATTGTTATGCAAAGCAGGTGTCTATTGCCCATCCCCATTATATGCAATCAAGGTCGTCGTTCCAGTTCTCACTCCTGTGACATTCGCTCCTGTCGTACCAGCGAGCTGCAGTATGCGTGCTGTGACCGCTGCAGGGTTGCTGAGGGATTCAAGGGACATTAGGTAAGCTGCCAAACCGGCAACGTGAGGTGAAGCTATTGCTTGTCAGCATATGTCCCATCTTGACAGAGAGATAGACTTACCCATACTGGTACCGCTCAATATGGTACTGGCAGTATTGCTCGTAATCCCCACACTCTGCACCTTCACCCCCGGCGCCCAAATGTCCACCACCGCACCAAAATTCGAGAAACTCGCCTTAGCATCCGTTGTCGCGTCAATAGCCCCCACCGTAATCGCACTTGCTGCACTCGCCGGGCTCGTATTACTCGCATCAACATTCTCGTTCCCCGCCGCACAAACGACCGTCACTCCCGCTCTAGTCACAGCTGCAATTGCATTATTCAACGCAGTGGATTTCGAACCGCCGATTGAGATGTTGGTTACTGCTTTTCCGGAGAGACCGCGTGTTGTGGCGTTTTGAGCGACGAATTGGAGACCAGAGATAACGCCGCTGTTGGTTCCTGTTCCGTCGGCGTCGAGGACTTTGACAGCGACGAGGGAGACGGATTTTGCGACACCGTAAGTGGTTCCGCCGATTGTGCCAGAGACGTGGGAGCCGTGGCCGTTTTCGTCGGTGTTCTAGGATTATTAGCTGATGTTGATATTGGGATTGGTGGAAAGGATCAGGGTTTAGCTCACATTCGTGTTCACGAAGTTGGCTCCCCAGACCGCTCGACCTGCAAATTCCTGCTCAATTATCAGCATATTCTCAAGAGGTGCCTGCCAAGAGAGCTCACCGAATGTGTCAACATGATTCCGGTATCTACCACGTATGCCACAATGCCACTACCGGACGAGTTGTCGAACACATATCCAGATCCCAATCCCTCACTATGCGATATCCTCCTCAACCCGGAGGGAGCTGTCGTTGATGACTGCGACACCAAAGCAACGTTCTTGACATAGGTATCCGCCTCCACGAAATTCACCTGTTCGACGTCAGTCATAATCTAGAAACTCGCGCCCCTCCTCCCTCCTTTTCACAGAAGGGGTACACACCATACTCGAACTAGCAATATCATTGATCATGCCATCATCCACCTCCAGCGCGAAACCCCTCCAACCCATCATCGAGAACGTATTCATGGTATTACTAAGCACCTTCCCCTTCAATGTTCTCTTTGCCAAACTCCTCCTCCGCAAGCTCGTCATCACCGACGCCTGATGCGTCTCAACCTCATCGTCTGTTGCGTTATTGTTATATACTACGATATAGCGACCTTCGACAATGTTTGTTGCTTTTGTGTTCGAGACCGGGACACCAAGTCCATTGACATTTTTTCCATGACGGCCTCGCGGTACAGGTGATGGTCGTGGGATACAAGTAACGAGTGTAATGAATGCGAAAACGCAAACCAACAAAGTTTGAATAGAAAGAAACATTTTCATTTGAATTCAACAGAATGAGACGAACAGAGGAGGAACACAAAGAAAGTCAAAAGCACTACACCTCTCTCTTCAGGGCGCATCACAATCATAAAGGCATTTATCATCCACCTAACGTGAAGCCTCTCATCTCGGCCCCTCGATCAGGTCCACGCCTTGGAATGCGCCAAGTCATACATTGCCAAGTCGAACGAACACCATACCATACCTCGTACGCGCATCTAAAGAAAATCTCCATACTCAAGATTTGGCAGCGGCCTCTGTATTTATTTCTGGCGCGCTCGGCAAGACCTGCCAAGTCGCCAAGTCGTCCCAGAATGCTTGTCAAACAGCCCCAACCCCCAAATTCGAACCCTCACAGCCTACAAATCTTGCGACAATGCCATCGTGGTTTGCTGATGACCGCGTAATTGGCTGATGGGGCCGCGTTTCAAGGATACACGAAATCGGAGTCGTCAAAGCGTCAAAGGACTAGTTGAATGTGAAAATGAAGTGTGATGGCGTGGTGAGGATATTTTCCGACTGGGAAAGATGATCAAGAACTGGGCGAAACAGAAAAATTCATAGGTGGAGTAGGATATTAGGTTAGATGCTGGCTTGGAAGTTGGGATTTTCGGTGCTGAGTGCGTGGCGTTTCTTCAGTGATGCTCAGCGAAAGGGAACCTAGAATCAGTGCATTCAATCTACCAATTTGTCTGGGACTTTCGACATGCCCGGAAAGACCAATCTAGGCTGGGAGATTCAAAAACAATGCTTAGCATGTCCCAGCCGCACTTGCTTTCCCACAAGTACTTCCCGTGCAATTAAATCCAATACTGCCTTCCAAATTGTTACAGTTCCATCCATATGCGGCCGTTCCGTTGTTCAACGTCAAATTGATGTCGGTTAGAGTAATATTCTCGCATGGCGCAGCAGCGCTGCATTGGAAACTTGCGATGGGATCGGTTGTCGTGGTTCCAGTGAGGTTGGAGAGGGCGATATCGCTGATTTTGAAGAGGGAGGTGTTGCAATTCCCGGATGCGCTGCTGAACGAGATGCATTGAGTTATGCTTGTGGGCAGTCGAACGTTGTTTAGTTGGAAGTTCTTGAGTACCACGTTTTTGACATCTGCTGGTTGTTAACGCCGATACGAAAATGAGGGAACAGAGCTTTCGATCTCTAGCCAAGTCGGGACCTTCTGGACCATTCTTCTCTCTGCCCATGGTTTCCAATGGCCAAGATACCCAGCTCGGGTCGAGAAAGTCCAAAAAGGCTGGGATTTTTGAAGTCCTGTTGCGGAGAGGGGAACGCACATCCGATTCCTCCCCCTCCTCCATTTGGTGGGTAACCAACAGGTTGGCCTGTCCAAGTCTTGATATACGCAGCGTGCAGTGTGTTGTGGAATACGACATCCTCAGCGGTGAAGTTCTCGATACGTTCGAAAGTGTTGTTGTACTGGCCGATACTACCCAAAACAATGTCCTAGTTAGCATACTTCTTCTAAACCTTGTAGAAAGTCCCAAGAGCAGCGGAACATGCACGTGAAATAACTACAGAAGGTGAGCATCGCTCCAAGAAGATAAGACTTGCCTGCCAAGTGCGAAGCCGAGGCCTTGATAGAATGTACAATTCGAGATATGGATATTGGTGCTATTCGCTTTGGCAGAGATGCTGTCATCTCCATTCGTAATGCTCCATCTCTTGAAGGTGATATTGTTGGCGTAAATCGTGTCCACGCCGTCAGTATTGTCAGTCGATGCTTTGGTACTTGATGTGCTGTTCACGTAGATATCCTGCAGTAGAATATTCTCGCTGTGGATGACAGTCATCGTCCTCGATGCAGTGAGTAGTTGAAGTTCTCACCAGGGTGGGACGCTTACCACATCTGACTCTGAACAAATCGGATGCCCTCGAAGAGCGAGTTGGTGGTCTGCCATAGTGTGATGGCATGCGGTCTTCCAGGATAATTGCTGGCCCCGTTGTTAAAGTCGTACCAGACTTGCCCATTGCCGTCGATCGTTCCGTATCCGTAGCCGCTGAAATGAACATTGTTTCCGCCGAAGAACCATGCAGAGGATTGATTCTGATACCCAACGGGCATTGAATGGTTTAGCCAGTAAGGAATGTCGGTGCTCCACCGAGGGGTTGTTAGCCAAGTGAAGAGGGTGATCGTGGGGTGAGAACTCACCAACAAAGTTCCTCTCAAGTCAATTTCGCAATTGTCCAAGCCGGTCGTGTTCATTATGGAATTGATATAATACGTTTCGTTGAGAAATACGACTCTCCCATTCTGACCGCATTCCTGGAAGGCCTTGATCACCGCTGGCGCATCGTCAGACCCATTGTAGGCAGGCTGTACGATACAGGTCTTCAGTCGTGGATTCCGAGGCGGTTGCCCCGCAACACTCTGGAACATTGAACCAAGGAGGCTGAGAGCCGCAATGGATGATAATTTAGAGATATACATCATGATAGATCGAATTGCATCACTTCATAATATCGATCTCGAGCTATGAGTGTTTTTATACATGAGATGCGCCCCGCGCGGGGTAGTTGGAATGCAAGGTACGATTTCTCATCCCACTTAGGATCACGTAAAGAGAAAGTCCAGCAATAGAAATACGACTTCGGATGTAGATCCACCCCGAAAAGTAAAAAATGTAACGTTGTAGATGAATATTTCGAGTCTTATCCTGTGTCAACAAGCTCAAATAAACCACTGCCAAATTCTAACTCAGCTTCTGAACATACAGCACAATGAAACGAAGTAGATTTTCACGAACCACAATTATCCCATTGTCCCAAGGAGTTTAAGGTCATGGTTGGAGTCCCCTCTCCTTAAGATCAGCGCTTGCTTAGCCTTTTCGGACGCGGAGAGCCTCTGTCAATCCAGTTTTTCTCCGCATTTAGGGGACCCGCATTCAGAGCAACAGAATGGAAGACTCCCGCGATGACACCTGTTGATAACTTGACTTTTCGCCAATCGGGATTGAGGAAAAGAAAAGTGCAAGCAGGTGGCGCGTGGTTGGACGTGCTGTTTGTCGTGAGGTTTGTTGTCGTGGTGCACTCAAGTGTGCGCTTGCCAGAATCCATGAAAACATTGAGTATTTGGAATGAGATCGCTTGGCGATGGTAGTGTGATGTGAGAGGTTTCGAAAATGGCTGCCTGGTATGGTACGTCAGCGGGTATATGGGCCTCGTAGTCAAGTATGAATATCCTTCATGTTGGTAGACTTTCGAGGCAGTGGTGGTCGCGATTTGTTGGACGAAGAAGCGCGCCCGCGAAGCTGGTGTTCCTTCGAATTCCATGGCCCAACACATTTTTGGACCTTCCACACCAATCTCCCAACACCATGAGGTTGCTGACATTGTAGCCTCATAAAGCCATCTCAATAAGACGATCGGGTCATCATCCAGAAAAGTTCCTCCGTCAAATAAAATTTTGGTGCAAAACATGAACTCACGTGCAAGCCTTCGGAAATCTCAACTGTCCGAGAGTCCAGGGAGTAAGGTTAAAAGAGGTTCGCTGATTTCTATTTTCCGTCTCTTTCTGCAGCAAGTCGATGATTCTCGCATCTCATTTGCAACACATCTTGTCATTCTATATACAGGCTGAAGTTTCTTGTGTCTCGCTTGTTACATTTCTCCTCACATTGTCCCTGCTGTCGGTGGTCATTGTGGTTTGCCTTTTCCTCTCGCATTTCGCAGCGCCGGCAAGGCTGCGCAGCCTCGATTATGTCAGAATCAACCTCTCCCACCGCAAATTCATCGATACCTTCGCAATTGCGACGAAAGCATCCATGCGTGCTATGTCAGCAGAGGAAGGTCAAATGCGATCGCAACGAGCCTTGTCAGAACTGTACGAAGGCCAGAGCGGAGTGTATTTCACCCTTGACGCTGCCGCCGAAGAAGAGGAAAAGGAGATTCCCTGAAGCGGAACTCTTGGCTAGGATCAGGCGGTATGAGGATGCTTTGAAGAGCTATGGAGCGGATATCGATGCTATCAATGGGGAGGGAACGAGCAACGGAGCAGGCCATCGAGGACCCACGACTCTTGCTGCAAAGCAAGCTGAAACGGAGTCCAATGTGATGCCAAGGGCAGAGGTGGTCGCTCAACCAATCCGGTCGTTATCCATTAGGAGGTCTCTCAAGCATGTTAAGAAGTAAGGGATATGAACTCTACCATTATTTAACAAAAGAGTTGAAGCTAACTTAAATAGCAATCTTTGGACAGGAGTCAATGCCGAGGTTGGTCACGTACCAATTTGCCTTGATATTTTCGGTCTCCTAGCCTTTCCTGGACACTCTCAGTACACTTTCTAGGAGAGAAAGCTCTATATGGCCATGTCCATGAAATAAAGCTGCTCAATGCAGTCTCTCAGCCTATCACTGCCTCCTCCATTGTCCCATCAAGGATGGGAGATTCACAACTCTGCTCTCCCCATTTCCTGGATCAATCTGCTGACCTCCTTCAGTTCCGAGATGCTGAAGAGATACTTCAAGGCTCATCGGATGACGAGTTGTACGAGACGCCTATTACCAGAACATACGATGCCATCAACGGCGATGGTAGCGACTTTCTCTTCCCCACACCATCCACAGATAATCTTCGAGATCTTCATCCTTCTCCAGTCCAGATCTTTCGACTATGGCAAACCTTCATAGACACCGTGAACCCCCTCATTAAGATCTTTCATGCTCCTACAATTCAACAACAAGTCTTAGACGCCAGTGCGGACCTGGACAATATCGGAAAGGGCATGGAAGCGTTGATGTTTGGCATTTATTCGATTTCCGTCAACTCCATGGCCGAGGACGAATGTGCAAGCATGTTTGGTGAAGAGAAATATGCTCTGAGAGAAAGGTTCCAAGACGGTGCTCGTCAAGCATTTCGAAGGTGTGGCTTGCTCCGATCCTCGGATATGACTATTCTCCAAGCGTTTGTTCTGTATCTCGTAAGTGCTAGTCTAGTCACATATATATTGCCCTTTGCCTACCCTCTCGGACCGCTAACATAAACAGTACTCATCTCTCAACTTTTGTATCGACCCCCGGTCTCTATTTTGCTTGTCGGGTATTGCTGTCCGGATTGCCCAACGAATGGGTCTCAATTTCGACGGAACAAGCTATGGCCTCCTACCATTCGAGGTTGAGATGCGACGGAGACTATGGTGGAATATTGTCCTCCTCGACTTTCGGATCTCTGAGCTCTCCGGCGCAGGCTGTTCAATTCTAACGCATGTCTGGACGACGAAACTCCCTCTCAACGTCAATGACAGCGACCTCTTTCCTGATATGCGAGATCCACCATCAGAGCACCCCGGCCGAGTCACCGAGATGATCTACGTCCTCCAACGATGCGAAGCAGCGGACCTCCTTCAAAAGCTACGGACATCCACGGACCCAATTGCTGTTAAGGACGCCGCCATCGAAGAATGTTCCAAACGGATCGAGCAGAAATACCTCCAATACTGCGACCCCTCCGTCCCCCTCCACTTCTTCAGCACCCTCATGGCTCGCACCGGTATGTGCAAACTGCACATAGGACCTCGCCATCCACATATCATGAGCAACAAAAATTTTAGCAAGGAAGAACAAGACAAGCTCTTCAAATACAGCTTAACAATGATCCAAAACCACAACATAATGATGGGAACGAGATGTCTAAAGCCCTACCTCTGGCACATCCTTACAAATGCGCCCTTCCCCGCACACGTCTACATGCTAGTCTCTCTCCGACACCGACCAACTGGAGACCTAGCAGACGAAGCATGGAACCATCTCGGCGAATCCTTCCGTCTGCGTGAAAAAGCCTGGGGACACAGCGAAACAGCCAAACGCCAAGGAACAGCCCTCCAACTCGCCCTCGCGAACCTAACCATCAAAGCCTGGGAAGCGCGCGAGAAAGGACTCCAATCCAACCTTCCCACTCCTCGCTTCATCGAGTATCTTCGAGGTGTCATTTCCGCTAAGAAATCCCCAAAGGTTACTCAGCAAGAAACTCCTACTGATTCTGGGGAAAGCACGGCGCCGTTTGCAGATCAGTATGGAGGCGGGTATCAGTGGGGACTCAATCAGCCAACAAGTATGATGGATTTTGGGCAGGGGCTTGATCCGAATATCATGCCGGGGCTGATGCAAGACCAGAATAATGCGACGGGGTGGGAGTTTTGGAATGATCTAATGCAGATGCCTCCCATCCCTGGTTTTGATGGTAGTGTTGGGCAGGGTGTTTATCCTGGTTGACTGGACTTCTTCGTTCTTGGTTGGAAACCATGGTACAAAAGGATAGAGAGCGGACTGGAGTTATCTACAAATAGGGTGGACATCTCCTTGATTATGGATAATGGTATTCTGTAGAAACAATACCCTTTCTTCTCATTCTACTCTTCGGAAGATACCCAATACCCTTAGTACAATTCTCCTTCCACCAAGGACGTCTTTACCTGGCCCCGGTTCCCATTTGCTCGACATCCCAACAAGCCTGGGTTAAGCACATATTCCCGATGCCATTCCCAATATCTATTTTTAGCAAATGGCCGAGTTTGTCTAAGTCGCCAGATATGCTGTGACGTGCAACAAAATCTCAGTTTCAGCTCCCAGTCAGGTGAGAGGCGCACTCCTTCGGGTTTTGGCTGATTTTGCTGCAGTTCATTGGGTACCAGCATTAGCTGATGATCCCTGGTTTCAGCTGCAGGCCCAAGAAACTTTAGATGGATCCAGATCCAGCCTCACCACCATCATCACCCCTTATCAACATTAAGCCCCGTTATCATTTCTGCTCTTTTGTTCTTCATGATGCGGTACGATGCAGGCGCCAAAAGCCTCAGGTTCGGGTGTAAAGCGGAGCAGGAGACGAGCGCAGTTGTCGTGCACGGAATGTAGAAGGCGGAAGCAGAAGGTGAGGGGTTTTCAGCCTTGCCGTCCTAGATTCGGGATCACGGATTCTGGCTGACTGATGCAGTGTAACCCGAGACCAGGAGGGCCTTGTGGGAATTGCTCAAGGCGCTACCCACCTGTTGAGTGCATCTTCTTGCCGGATCCGAGGAAACCAAAAGATGAGCCGGGAGCCATCACTGATGCTAGAGGTATTCCCGCACTAGCTACCCAAGACGGCCATACTTCAAGTTCAAGTCGCTCGCCACGATATTCGGTCATTCCGCTGAGTGCCATACTCGAACCGAGTGACGCGGTTCACACTCTCTCCAATACCAACTACCGGGTCTCACCTCATTCAGACCTGGAGCTCGAGGTCGCTTCGACTTTGTCATCAAGCTTGGGATCTGATGCTTCGGCTATGAGAAACTATGATATGGTCTTTAGCAGCGACACGAAATCTACACCATCCACCGACGATACCGACTCGTCGCCAAACCTAGAAGGGAGGCACCTTCAACTTCACCAATCTTCATCAACAAGTCCCATTCCGTTCGCGGGGACATTGACTCAAATCAACGGCATGCATGGGGCATACGTTCAAGGAACCATGCGAAACGCTGAATTATGGAACTTCTGTAAGTTCCTCTCCGACATCATTCACTTTCTAGCTGCTAATCGTGATTCATCAGTCCATCACTTCGTCGTACCAAACATGTGCTCTGTGGATGGAAGCAACACTCCTGCTCTTTTCAAACGAGAGATTCTCCCGTGGACCATTCAATCACCTCTCATGCCCCACATCGCTATCCTCATGTCATCAGCATCCCAGACAGCAGAGCCAGCGTCGCAGGTGACGAAAGCGTCAGAGACATTCGCTATCAAATCACAAGTGTTGGCTCTCATCAACGAGTTCCTCAAGCAAGACTTTGCAGTCATTGGTGGCGAAGCGCTTCGTGCTGTTATACACCTAGTTGTCATGGAGGTACGTCAACTCTTTCATGTCCATGATCGGTCAACGCTGATCTCATTAGTGGTGGTGGGGCACAACTTCAAGTCTCTGGGCACATATGAAAGGGGTGAAGCAAATGATCAAACTTAGAGGTGGTTTTCCGTGCTTGAACGATCCCGTGCTTCAGCAGGTTCTTCTTGTGTAAGTACTAAACCGGTTGTACTTGTGGATGATTCTAAGATTGAATAGCACCGACTTCGAGCTCGCTTGTTGCTTCGAGAGAGACCTACTCCTCGTGGACCCAGTAATGGCTACCCACATGCCACTGCCTATCCCTCCTACATACGCGGAGATTTTGAGAAGCCCATTACTGGCGTACCACGAGACCTTTCGACATGACAGAATGTTGCTTGGTCTGAGCGCAGAAGCAGCAGAGACTTTGGATGATGTGCGATTCTTGACTCTGTCCATCACTTCAGCTTCAAGTGCGAGTAGCACAACCAAGATACAAAGCACGGCATCTTGTAAGTTCTATCATCTCTGTCCTTTCGGTTGTTGCCTCTCCTGACATCGATGATTCTAGGGCTGCACAAACAATTATCTTCCTCACCACCCCTCGACTCTGCAACCCCACCGACCACCACCACAATTATAACATCAGCAGTCCGTCTAATCGCAACCCTCTACATCCTCTCAATATCAACTCTCACTCCCCTATCCCAACTCTGGACCCCTTCCCTCCTCAATGAATTCTACACCTACCTCTTCTTCATTAGCATGAGCCAATGGAAACAGATTCCAGGCATCTTTCTGTGGATCATGCTTGTTGCTTCGACTGGCGGCGAGAAGGATGAGAAAGAGGAGCGGAAGAAATGGATGTGGAGGAAGATGGCTGTTGCGGGTATGCAAATTGGAATGGAGGATTTCGGGGTAAGCATTGGGTGTTTACGAAGTTTTTGGAGGGTACAAAGGTGGGCTGAGGAGGAGGGGAGAAGGCAGAGGACTGTCATCGATTCGAGCAGCGAAGCATAGTGATAATGTTAATGTTTATAGAGGGTTTTCGGCCAAGTTTCCTGAAAGCTACCTAAGCTCAACCTGCGAGCCGCGGTTACTAGCCGATTTAAAAGGGGGTCGATCGGCAAGCGGGAGTGAACAAACCGCCTTCTAAGTTCGACTTTACTGTATCAAACCACCCCACTTCCAATTGCCGAGCCATTGAAGGTTAGACAGCCGGCTCTCGTATGCTTGGACCATCATCAGTCCCATTTCGCATCCCTCCGGTGTTTATGGGGACAGCCAATGCTGCACCGCAACACTACTGCTTCAATATATACACAGGTACCGATTACTTTATCTTCTTGATCCATCGTCGCGTCTTTCCTTCGTTCTGTCCAATTTGTCCCATGGATGTTCTTAGATACTCGAGAGTCGGATCAAATGGGTCTGATCACTTAAACCAAAATGCATAGCATAGTTACAGAACAATATTCTTAGCTTGCTTCGTCTAGCAAGTACTTATAAGGAGTACACAAAATAATATTAATAGAGGTCTAAGCAGCATGAACTGCTTTCTGTACCGACGAGCAAAGATCCAGGGAAATTTACATTAGCATCTTCGTTTGACCTTGGTCTAGACTCCACTACCGAAGAAGGCACTGGCTTCCGAGGAAACGTTCCCGCACTGAAGTCGGGAGCATATTCGTCCAACAAAAAGACTACTCATCTTCCTTTGCAAACCAGCTCAGGTCAACTGAAATGGGTGTGGTTCAGCACCAAAGGTCGACTAATGAAGGACATTGCCAGATTTGATGAAGCATCGCAAGATCCATGGGGTAGTAAGCTGTTACTTTGGAGCATGAAAAGAGGGTGGGTTTTTCGAATCTCCTAATCACTAACTACTCGAGCAGAATCCTGGAATTTCCCGGTGCTATTACGACGAATCTTGCCTTGGCTGCAGACCCTTTCAATCAACATACTCTCTCCTATCCGATCAAGGCAAACTCGTCAAGCAATCCCACTATGCCTTATCCTCTTCGTTTTCAAAACATGGCGGGCGATGTCTTCATCGTGAACACGACTTTGAGCAATACCCTCTCCCAAAGACTGTACGGATCCAAGAATCTGAATCCACCACAACAAGTGCCATTCCAATGACCCACTAGCAATTTCACGTGGGCTTCTAAAGTCACTTCCCTCAGGGTCTGCACTCAGTCTGAACTTGACGTCCGAAGTGAAGGTCAGCGACTGCGAGGACAATGAGTTGGAGTTGGTTGCCAGCTCACACTACCAAATGGAGTTGCCATGAGCAGCAGTGAAAATTTCGTCATCTTGAAATCATAGAATCAGAGTTCTCTATCCGTCACTTTTAGCTCGTACGACCACATTCTTAGCGGCTTCACTCCCTTCAAAGAGAAGTTCCATCAGAACACATCTAGTACTTCTGTGCCAATCGTATGCTACCTCGATTACCAATAGAGCTATCTCTAAAGATATTACCTAAGAATGGTACAATATTCATTACTCATCTACCTATCAGTCTGACGGCGAGATTCTCATGCCAAACTCTGTTCCTAACGATCCCTACATCTCTGGGCCCACACTTCCCGGACAAGCAAGACCGCAAACCTACAGTGTTAGATGAGGGACCTTATCATCCTCTCCACCTTTTTGCAGAACCTCACAGACAGCCATGGGGTCGTTACCAACGCCAGTTCATCAAGCGATTTTCTCAATGTACTATCCTTCTCCCAACAATCGATCCAGACATTCTACTACTCGAAGAACTTCACAACAATCGTCAACAACTTTGCTGGCTAAATTACGAACCAAATCCGCACTGGCAGAGTGGTTATTAAACCAATCAGCCCTTAATCATTCGAGCAAATAAACAACTAAATGGCTGACAATAAGAGCAACCGCTAAATAGCTTAAATAATTTACTAATTAATTGCTAATTAGTTCGAGTAAAAATAAAAATATATTAAATTATATAATATTATTATATAAATAATTAAAAATAATTTTATATAATTTTATTAATAATTTTAATTTATAAATATATTTTATATAATTTAAATAATTATATTAATTTTATAATAATTCGATTTATTTAATTAAATTTTTTTTTTATTCGTTATATATTTTACTTTATAAATTTCGTAAAAACGCTTTTATAAAAAGTTATAAAGTTTTCGATTTTAATAATTTATTTTTATTTTAAGTTTTAAATTAAAAGCTTTTAATTTGAGCGTTTTATAAGTATTTAAAATTAAAATAATTATTAAATTTCAAATTTTATTAAATAATAAAAACTAATAAATTAATAAGTTTTTTAATATTTAAAATAAAAATTTATTTTTAATAAAGTTTTAATTTATATTAAAAAGATTTTCGTTTTTTATATAAGTTATTACGATCGATTTAATTAATTTAAATTATTTTTTTTTATTATATAATTTTAAAAAAAAAAATTTAAATTATTTTTTCTTGAAAATTGCGTAATTATTTTAATATTTAAATACTTTAATACTTTAAATAAATGCGTATTTAAAAGTTTTATAATTACGATTTTTATTAAATACGATTATATTTTTTATTAATTTGTATAATAACAAATTAATAAAATTATTTAAAATTTAAAATTTAAAAATATTTATTTGAGTTTTAATTTATTTATAAATTTAATACAATTTGAATTAATAAATAAATAAAAATTATAAACTAGTTATAATTATAAAATTTTAATATTTTTTAAACTAGTAATCGTATTACGTATATAATTAATTCGAGAATTAAACTTATTATTTTAATTTGCTTAATTTTAATTAATTAAAAGCTTTTTATTAAGTTTTTTTATTTTGGTTCTTTATTAAAATATTAATAAAAAACTAAAATTACGACTTTAAAATTTTAAAAATTTAATTATTAAATTAATTAATTTGATTATTTGAGAATCTATTAAATAACTAGCTAATAACTGATTAATTATTAGTATTAATATTAGTTAGCTGATTTAATAACTACTCTGCGCACTGGTTAAGGATATATTGCCAAACTATTGAATGGCACTGAGACAAGCAACTTCGCAGATTTAGCAGCGAATGGAACAGAATCTAGCAGTTACACCTTTATTGAGATTTAATGGCCATGGTTTATTCTCTCCTTGGTGTCGATATATTCTGGCATTGTTTTTTTGGTTGGGAATGGTGATGGTGAGTATGAAAGAGAAGACGGCGTCGTGGAAGAATAGTGCGGGGGCGTTACTGATGCATGGTATACATGGGGAGGTGCGGGATGAGTTTGCGAAGATTAAGAAGGTGGGAGATATAGAAGCTGCTGCAGGGGGAGGTTATATTGAGACTGAGGATTACGGCGGTTGGGGTGAAGGTTCTGTGGAGGGAATGAGCTATCAATCGTGACCGTACGGTGAGTGAGTGGGCATGATTAGGGGGAAAAGTGAGTCACAGTTTCAATGCGAGCAAAATGATTCTTGTAAGACCTAAGATGGGCAATATCGTGAAGACAAGGAGTGAAAATGGGAGATCCTTGGTTGGGACTTGAATATGTCTCGCATTTGACTTTCGCCTAGCTGTAACTCTTGAAAGCAATACAAAGCCTTGCAAGGCACTATGTTACAAATAAACAAATTCTCAAAGAGCAGAGAGCAGCTAAATCCCACAACCAGCTCTCTTAGCAGACAAAAGCCATTGTAGTCCAACCATATTGAAGATTACTGGCAATATCCATCTTCTTGGCCAAGATGGTATACCCTTCCTGCCAATTGGGATCATCCTGTGTGGTAGGGTCATAGTGTTTTCCGGCATACCACATGTCTACGTCGGCTGTGAGGTCTGAGTTATCATTCAACAAATAGCCATTCCCAACATGCGCAACGATAGAGTATGGTAATCCAGAAAAGAAATCCCAGCCGTGATCAGATGCTAGGAGATCTGTTGGGGCCTGTGCATTATATCTATCCATATGGAGATTAGCATCCCACTCTTTGATGTCTGGAAGCATCTCAAACATCTGAATAGGGACGGAGACATGAACGGAGACGATTTCGACGTGGATTTAAGACTTACCCGACGACAACGCAATTGTAGTCGAAAGCATAAGTTATTGGACCATCGTGGACAAGGTTTCCATTGTGGTCTGTTGTCATTATGTCGACGAGTGCAAAGGTACACCTGGAAAGCCAGGAGTTAATTATTGCCAAGAGTGGTATCGACTTTTTATTAAGAGAATAACATAGAGAATATGTGGTGGGGCAAACCAGAATCGCGAAGCGCAAGACGGCCAAAGGAGGAACTTAGATCTGTACTCACATGTGGGGATCGCTAGGCTTCCATTTGCAGAGACGAATATTGGTGGGGAATGCCAGGTAGTCGCTATATCTTTTGACATGATTTCCGGTGGTGTTTCGTGGTACAGAAATTGGAGTTGTGCTGCCGATTGCAAGCAAGCCAAGCCAGACTAACACCCTGAGAAGTACATTCTTATTTAGAAGTGCCATTCTATAATTCTTGGCAAAGGATTTTCCGGTGATTGGGTGTGGAGGACTGAAGCGCGAGTATCAAGATCTTTTGGAGCAGTTGTCAGTCCCATTCAATTTGTATTTGGGGTCAGCGTGAACATACTTAAGGATGGGGGCGATATCAGGTTTTGTTGACCTAAAAACACGAGTGATGATTGGTATATTTTGTGAGTAAGGGAAGAGAAGCAAAGTGACGGACGATGCACTTTCATTTATAGTGCTTATTGAACAGGGTTCAAAGGTAGACTGCGAGGAGTCATGCAGGAATTCCACTCATTGTAAAACGCTAGCGACGTGAATCATTCATCGACCTTTCTTTCTCTGCGTCTCGGCTTTTCCAACAAAGCTTTCCCACAAAGGGTTGGGGTTATTTGTTTACAAGGAGAAATGCAAGCAATGGCGAGTGGTAATCACCAACGTGGGAATGAAAATGGCGAAATCGATATCATGATGATCTATGTATTGTCATCTCCATAGCAGAAATTACTTCGCTGGCTCCATGCAATGCAGCTGAATGCGAGAGAATGAAGAACAAAAGCAACGCGATGAACCTCGTTCCAATTTCTAAGCCGGTTCACACAATGTACGTCCCGCACTGAGCAGCAAACCCAAAATTTCCTTTCTCCCGAACTATAACCCAAGAGATATCAAGAGCGCCTGCCTCCATTATTCTCAAATCATCGAACGCCTCTCACGCAAAAGATAGTAATAGCTTCATGAACTGGCCTCAGCAGTAGAATTCCATTCGGTATCAGAGGTAGTTTTGGCCATCGTAAGAAGCTTCAACAGCATTCTCTGTCTAGCCGTCTTGGATATTCTGCCAGTCGCTCATTGGGAAATAGTGTCGAGCATTAAACCAGAAGTCGATAGCGCTGCGCCATTGCTGAACTTTGGAGTGGATAACGACGTACCACGGCAGCTCCGAAGGCATAGAGTAGTACGTATCAAGTTAATCTTGAGGAACCTTGGGGTTAACTTTTGAAAAATTAGTTTTGCAAGTTTCAAAAGCGGGAGCGCACTACTTATGGAGATGGTCAGACTTTCATAGCACAATTTCGAAGGTGATTAAGAGAGAAATGTGACGTCTACAGCCAATGACATTACAGGATGAATCGAAGATGTAGAGAACTGGGTTTACCCAGTGGTCGTTGTCGACATATGAGACGAAACACATGCCACCTGGGTTGTTCTTGCACAATCGAGTGTTGATCGGGTATGCGAGGTACTCTCTACTGCTAAAGATGTAGAGTTCAAGTTCGAGGCTTTTTGTGCCGGAGCTGCCGAGATAGGCGAGCGGAGAGATACGAGGAGGAAGATCGAGAGCGCGAACGTGTTGGAGGTAGGCTGTATGTTCTAGATCAATATGTAATTCTAGAGCAGGTATTCGGAGAAACTGACCATTGTAAGCTTTTGGTCGGTTGCAAGAACAAGAGGCTCCGTTCAAGTGTGTATGAGAGGTTTAGATGGTGATTGGATACAATTGCGAGACTTTGCAATGAAGCTTCAAGGATCCGATTCTTCTTCGAAGGTGGAAGGCTACTCGTTGTTGACCTGTTGAGCCTTTCTTGAAAGACAGCAGAGTTATGAAAAGGCGAAGTGATGCGGTGAAAGTAGGAAGTGAAGAAGGGATAAATTGAGGAGCACAATTTGCAAATTGAGGTAGACAAATGTGTTGTGACTAGAGTCTTTCAAGTGTAAGCCTCGATGAAGTCAAAAAGCTTCTATGGCAGGTGATGAACGTTGATTCTTTCGTTGGGCTAAAAAAAAAAGTGAGGAAGAAGACTCTCAAGCGAGCTTCGTCTTCCTTATGTTGGCAAAGGTGAAGGTCAACTCTTGAGGTGAATTTCCTACCCGATAAGTCGGCAATGGCTCAAAAAGCCATACCAAATCGGAATTTGACCGGTCTTTAAATTCACTCAGAGACAATCCTTAAATTCTCAAGTGACGCATGAGTTTAAGAAAATTGTACGGAGAGTGCTCAGGGATGTCGACCTCTCAAGCTTCGAATATGCTGTGACTAGACTCCTCAATTATCCATCTGAAGCTGTGGAATTAACAAATTAAAGCAGATGGATGGTTCACTTTGCGGTAGTCAAACCAGAAATACTTTTGCCAAAGCCGAGAGTATGAAATTTGGTTTCTCTATCTACAATTTTCAGTGCAATCCCTCCTGTACCAAACAATATGTTCTGCGCTTTAGCACCCGCCGAATAGCTTTGAACTAAATCCCTAATACTGCCTCATGCAAAGTAGCCCCACGAAATCTGAAAGCATGACAAGCTGTCATGAAAATAACTTCAAGATAACAGAAGCTTATTTTATCTCACAGAGCACTGGAGGAGTAACAATTTGATGATGTTCACAAATACAAGCCTCTGAGGTGGGCAACCAGAGTATAGCGTCTCCTCCAAAAGCTTACTCATTGCAATTCCATACCATTCGCTTGAGCACGTAGCCTCCTTGTCTTAGCCCAGAAGATAGACCCTCACCGCGGGGGGACACGTCATTCCAGTTATGCCACCGTTCGATCGTTCCAATCTTGAAATTGTCATCGAACTGACCCTGCTTGAATACATCCTTGTTTGCATGCACAAAAGCGAGAGCATCGAGGTACGGGTTAATAATCTGGAATCTGTATAATTGGAAAAAGGTATAATTGGTAAGTAATATATTATATACGAATTATTAACATAGATTGTTTTTAATACTAGTAATTGTAATATTAAAACGTTTAAAACAAATATTTATAATTTTTAAAGCATTAAAATATTATAAATAATATAAAATAATAATATTTTTTTTTTAAAAATTTTTTTATTATAAAATATAATTTGGATTTTTTTTATTAATTATAAATATTATTATAAAATATATTATAATTTATATATATAATAATTTTTTTTATTAATATTAATTAATTAATTAATCAATTAATCAATTAATTGCTTAATCAATTAATTGCTTAATCAATTAATATTAATATTTTTATATTTATTACTTTTTATATATATATAATAAAATCTTTTATTAATATCAATTAATCAATTATTAATCATCAATTAATCAATCAATCAATTAATCATAAACATCAATCAATCAATCAATCAATCAATCAATCAATCAATATTCCTATACTCACTACTCTTTTTCTGCCCGTCGTCGACACTTTCAAGTGATAATAAGAAACACAAATAATACAATTTCCCCTAGTTTAATCCCTATTTATACTACGATGTTTAATACCATGGGATAATCAGTCCAAGTCCTCCAAATAAAATATAAACAGCTCTTTTTCCTTCCTTCATTGATATCCGGGCTCATCCTGGAGTATCCAGCACGATCCTGAATCTTCTGCGGCTGATCACTTCTCAACAAAAACAAGCCCGTAACTGGTGGGTCGACTCCAACGTTTCTGATAGTCTTCACGTAGCGGAAATCGTGATCTCCGGAGCACCCCTGGGCAAGATCCTGAAAGCCCAGATCCGGTGCCGTGGTATGCCATGCATGGATTCTGGTTATAGCTTCCGCGGGGTTGGTGGTAAAGAGCGGTCGGATGTAGACATGGCTAAAAAGATGTGAGGGTTGCTTATGTGAGGGGAGATTAAGGTAAGACTAACCGTCCTCCAAAACCTTCGTTGATATTTGCGCTTTGGAGCATGAGTTCAGTGCAGAGTGTTGGAAGAAGAACCGTATTTTCGTCTTCCTTGTCCATGAATACAATCTACATTCTTATGAGGTTGAGTCTCCATAAAACAGAGGGGTAACATGCCTCGATATCACGCACGTAAAGTGTAGGCGGAACACCGACCGACAAACTGCAGCCAGTTCTTCCCCAGTCAATATTCACGGGATCACTGTCAGAGTTCAATGCAGTTCCGTAAAGAATATCAACTGTCGTCGGCTTCGTTATTTTTGCCCCAACTGTATTCACTCTCTCCCCCTCCAGGCGGAACAAAGCGAAATACTTGTTGAAGGCAGCTCCTGGTCGAATCTCAGCTACCGGATGTTTCTTGTAGCTCGGTGGCAGCGTATTCCTTTCATTCGGCCAATCTTTCAGCATAAACTGCTGATCCCAATAGTCCCAAGCAGCTGGAATCCATTGCGGTAGGGCTCCTCTGGGACTGTGGATATGCCCTACACAAACAGCGAGGACATTGTATGGCAACAGGACCTCCATTAAATGTTTGACCTGTGCCACAGACCATAGCTCGCTGACGGAATCCGCGGGGTCCTTTTCGTAGCAGTCAGAGAATGGGAAGTGTTGCACGATAATCACAGGGCGTTTGTATCCTTTCAACGCGAGCTTGTGTTTGAGCCAGTCAAGTCCTGATTCGCGGCCGTGAACGGAATCGCCGCCATACCGGTGGAGTTGGTAGATGTCGACTGGTCCAAGATCGACGACGTAGTTGAGGGAATGACTTTTCCATTCATAGCTCCCGTTTTTGGTGGAGTCGATATTCTCTGGGGCGATGCCATAGCGAGGACCTCGATCATGGTCCGAGAAGCCTATAAGAATGGTTGATTTAGAAAGAGGGTATGGCTTGAGGACAAGATCAGACGTCACCTGTGTGCATCTGAGCAATAAAATCCCACATCTGGTATCGATAGAAGTCGCTGATGCCCGAGAAGCGATTATTGAAGTATCGCCAGCCAGAGCCACCACCGCTGTCCATGAAATCTACATAGTTGGAGTAAGCTTTCATCCTGAGGTTTACTAGCCATGATAGAGTCTCACCATGATTCCCAAGACCAAAATACAAATTCCCACACTTATTCAACCCCACAACTCCCTTCCTGTCCTCATGCCAAGAATCATAAAGCACCCTCACATCCCGTAGTTCTCCCCCACCCTGATAATTCGCCGGATTGCGCGATGTTAGATTGGACTGTTCGTCAGTATCTTTCCCGCCTCCCGATTGACACATATCACCGGCAAAGAAGGTAGCTGCCGGCTTCGCCATCGGAGAGCCACCGCAAGACAGGTTCTTGCCTTGAGGCCATGTTGTGAGATTAGTACCCGATCCCAACTCATTCAAGGCCCTGTTCAAGGCGCTGAGATTTTTGACGCAATCACCATTCTCGCCAAGTTGGGGGTCTGCGAGGAGGACAAATGTGGTGTTTTCCATGGGTTGTCTGTCTGAGGTGTTCAGCAAATGGAAGCTTGGAATGATAATCTTGTAGCTTGAGATGAACGAGTGCGTCTTAATGCAAGTGAGATTATACGAAAACGAGTTATTCTGCGTTTCCACACAGCAATTTAAAGAGAAAGAAAACGAGAAGGAAATATACACTGTCCTGGCTCGAGGTATAAGACCACAAGATGGCCATCATTAAGAATCTGGAGATAGTGGGGTGATAAACAGCAGTATGATCGCGCGACTGCGAGATCATAACGTAAGAGGCACTGAAGAGACCTTTTAAACTTGCAGATATGCTGTGTTACTCCAGTAACTCGTCTGTCAGGAGCCTCACTTGCGAAAAAACAGTCCAAGTTCGGAAAGAAGGCAGCCCCTTTAATCCTCGGTTATGCTTTTCTCATCTTTCCTTCAAGCGAAGACGTCAGATTCACCTGCATATGGGTTGACAGTGGTCTGCCTATGATATGGTACCGTCAGCGCACTTTGCATGGCCCCGGTGGCCTTATTTGGAGCAACGCCGTTCCTCCGCTTCGCTATCCAATCCCCCAGCTGGAAATTCGCTGCAACTAACCCACCATGGCTGAAGGAAACATGGGGACCGACTTTCAGACATCGACTCTGGTAAGATCAAGGGTGCTTTTATCTGCACCACCGACGCCGAGGGCCACGTCACCTACAACAAGACGCTGGGAGAGCGCACCCTACTCTCTGGTGAAAAGCGACCTCACCTCATCAATTCAACGATGTGCGATACCTCACCTCAGCCACAAAACTGCTCACTACCATCGCTGCGCCGCAATGCGTCGAGGACGGTTTGCTCTTCTATCGCGCCTAAGCTCGCCGCCAAGCAAACCATCGCTGGATTCTCCTCGGACGACGATACGCCGCTGCTTGAAGCCTAGACTCACCCTATTACGCTCGAGATGCTGCTCACACATAGCTCTGGCATCACCTACCACTTCCTCGACTCGCTCATCAACCGTTGGCACGAGAAACTCGCTCCCCGCTCCCCGCTCCCCGCCCCCAAACCCCCGACGAAAACAGCAAGATGCGAGTCGAAGAGTTGTTCAACTACCCTCTCAGCTTCCAGCCTGGGGCCGGCTGGATGTAAGGTCCTGGACTCGACTTCGCTGGCCGCATCGTAGAGCGTGTAATAGGCAAGGCTCTTGGGGAGCGTATGCAAGAGCGCATCTTCGGCCCGCTTGATATCTCTGACGCTCAATTCTACCCAGCGACGCGCGAGAGCTTGCGTGCGCGCCTCGTCGATATGAATCCCGAAGACCCCGACGCTTCGGTCGGGCGGTGCTCGGTGGCGACGGCGATATGAATAATCGCATTGAAGGTGATTTCGGCGGTCATGGCTTATTTACGACAGCTCCGGATTATGTTAAGGTGTTGCGTTCTCTGCTTGCTAACGATAGCAAGATCCTCAAATCAGCGATGGTAAATGATATGTTTGAGCATCACTTGAGCCTAGAAGAAACCGCAGGCCATCAAGCAAAGTTAGCCAGCCCTATGGGCGTCTTCTTCCGCGCTGGAACAACGCCTGGCGCAAAAGTAGGCCATGGACTGGGTGGCCTTCTTACCCTGCAAGACGTCGATGGGTGGTATGGCGAGCACACGCTTACTGGGGCAGTGGTTTGACATTCGCGTGGTTCATTGACCATAGGCCGCTGTATGAGTAAGTATTAAATAATAAAGTAATTATTTTACTTTTAAAATAAATTAAATATAAATTTTTTTTTAATATTTTTAAAAATTATTATTTTAATATTTAATACGAATTAAAAATACAATTTTTATAATTGTTTTAAATTTTTTCAAAGTTTATAAAAAAGTATTAAATAATAAAAAATAATAAAAACGAACGTAAACGAAATTTATTTAATATATTTTTTTATATAAAATTAATTTATTTATTTAAACTTTTAAAATATTTGTTGTATAAACGTATTAATATATAAAAAATTATATAAATAATATATTTAAATAATTAATTTAATAATAATAAATATAATTAAATTGATTAAATTTAATTTACGTTTAAAACGTTTATTATTACGTATATTTAAAATTATATTTAAAATTTAAAATAAAATTATATTAACGTATTTTAATATTCGTTTAATAAAATTAATTAAAATTTTTAAAATAAAATTTTATAATATAAAAAATTATATATATTAAATTTTAAATAATTTAATTTTAAAATATTTTAAAAAATAAATTATTATTTAATATAAAAAAATAATAAAATATAAAATAATAAAATTTAATTACAAATTAATAAATTTTAATTAATAAATGAAATTTATTTAAAAAAATTCGTAATTTATAATTAAATTATTAATTAATTAATTAAAAATAAAAATAAAAAAAATCCGTTAATTATTTTATAATAAATAAAAACTTTTTATATATTAAAAAATACGTAATTAATTATTTATAAAAAATGTAAAAAAAAATATATATAATTTTATTATATTAATTAATTTATTATAATTTAATTTTTAATTAAATTAAAATTAAAAAACGAATAAAATAAAATAAAAATATTATTAAAATATATATTAATTTTTATTTATAAATACGTAATAAAATTTATTTTAATAATAAATAATTTAATTTAAATTTAATAAAAATATTTAAATATAATAATTTAATTAATTTATTTAAAAATTTAAAAGTTTTATAATTATAATTAATTTAAATTATATAAAATTTATTAAAATAAATATTATTTAATAATTATTTTTAATTATAAATTAATAAAAAATTTATTTAAAAAAATTAAAATATAAAATTTATAAAAACGCGTTTAAAAAACGTATAATAATTAAAAATTTAAAAATCTATTTTTTAAATAAAATTATTTTAATATTATTTTTTTTTTTAAAAAAAATATTTTTTAATTTTTAAATTTTAATATTAATATTATATTTAAATTTATTTAAAAACGTTTTAAATTATTTAATATAATTATTTTAAATTATTATTATTTTTATAAATAATATTTTTAAATTTAATAATTATTATTATTATTATTTTTATATTATATTTTTATATTTTAAATTTTTTTTATTTTTTAAATTTATTATTATTAATTTTAATATTATTATTTATTTTTTATTCGTTTTATTTATAATAATATTTAATAAATTTTTTTTATAAAAATAATAAAATCGATTTAAAAAATATTATATATATAATTAATATTATAATAATAAATTAAAAATTCGAAATTATAATAAATTTAATAAAATATTAATTATATAAACGAATTAATATTCTTTTAATAAAAAATTTAAATTTATAAATTTAATTAATAATAATATTATTTATATTATTTAATTTAAAATTGAATTTTTATACGTATTTATAAAATCGAATTATTAAATTAATTTAAAATCGAATTTTTATACGTATTTATAAAATCGTTTTTATGATATTTAAAAAAACATTTTTAAAAAATACTAAAAAAAACTTTTTATAAATTGTTAAAAACTTATAATTTTATTATAAATTTTTTTTAAATATACGTTTTTTTAATTATTAAAATTAATTAAAAATTTTTTTATAAAACGTTTAAAAATTCGTATTTATTATTATTAATTATTATTATTAATTTAAAAGTTTTATAAAAAAAATTTATATTTATAATATTTCGTTTCTATTTTTTATTTATTCGAATATAATATTTTTAATTATAATTTTATTATATTTAATATAAAAAAAATATTAAAAATTCAATTTATATTATATTTAAAATAATTTAATTTTAAAATATATATTATAATTTATAATTATTAATAATAATTAATTAAACGTATATAAAACTTTTTTAATTTTTAATATATATATTAATTTATAATTAATTAAATTTATTTAAAAAATAAATTTAAAAAATAAAAATAAAATAATATTAATTATATATATTTTTAAATTATATATAAATATTATATAATATTTTTTTTAATAATAAACATATTATTAATTTATAATAATTTAAATAAATAAAATTAATTTTTTTTTATTATACGTTATAAATATTAAAATAATATTAATTTTATTATAATATTTATTAAATTATTTTAATTATTAATTTTTAAATTTTTTATAATTTTTTTATTTATATAATTATTTATCGATTATATAAAAATTTCATATTTTATAATTTTAATTTTAATATAATTTAATATTATATATAAATATTATTTTAATATTATTAAATTTTTTTTTTAATTTTTTTAAATTTAATTATTATTATTATATTATATTTTTTTATTATTTTATAAATTTTTAAAATTAATACGTTTTTAATAATTTATTTATTTTTAATAAAATTATAATATATTAAATTTTTTTAATTTTTAATTTTTTAATATTTTTTATATTTTTATTTATAAAAATAATTTTATATTTAATTTAAAATTTAAAAATTTTATTATTTATAAATAATTTATTAATAATAAATTTAAAATAATCTATTTAAATTTTTAATTCAATATAATAATTTCGTTTTTAATTAAATTTTAATATTAAATAATAATAAAAAAATTAATAATTATTTTAAATTAATAAATTATAATAATTTAAATTTTTAAAATATATTATATTATATATTTAATTTATAAATTTAATAATTTATTAAATTTAATTTTTTATTTTTAATTTTTTATTATAATTAAATTAATATATATTTATTAAAAATTAATAATATTTTTAATATTAAAATCTTTTTAAATTTTATAACGAATTTAATTTTTTTATTAATATAAACGAATTATTTGTTTATATTTTAATAATATTAAATAATTTTTTTTAATTATAATTAAAAAATAAAAATCATATATAAATATAATTATTAATAATTTTTTTTATAATATTTATAATATATAATTTATTAATATTATAATAGAATTATATATTCTTTTTTTAAAAATTTTTGTAAATAATTAATTTCGAAAGTAATATTAATTACGTGTTTTTTAGTATATAAAGAGTTTTTACTTATTATAAACTAATTAATAACTTTTTTTACTTTTATTTTAATTAATTAATTGATTGATTACGAATTATAAATTACTTCGAATAAATTTAATTTATTAATTAAAATGAATTAATTTACGATTAAATTTTTTTATTTTATATTTTATTATTTTTTTATATTAATAAA
>MU119471.1:0-71586 GCA_014904845.1 Acephala macrosclerotiorum
TTCGTTTTAATATTAATTATTTCAAATAATTTAATATATAATTTTTATAAATTAATATTTTTTTATTATTTCGTGATTTTATAATTAAATTATTTAATTTCAAATAATATAATTAAAATAAAAAGTTTTTATTAATTGATTTTCAATTTTCGATTTTTAATAATTTGAATTTTTTTTTAATAATAATAAAAAATAAAATATACAAATTGCATATAAATAATTCTTAATAAAATCTATTAAAATAATTTATTTTTCGACGTTATTTTATTAATATAAAAAAACAATAAAATATAAAATAAAAAAATTCAATTGTAAATTAATTTATTTTAATTAATAAATTAAATTTATTTAAAATAATTTGTAATTCGTAAATTAATTAATCAATTAATCAATTAAAATAAAAATAAAAAAAATTGTTTTTTAATTTATAATAAGTAAAAAATTTTTATATATTAAAAAATACGTAATTAATATTATTCTCGAAATTAATTATTTATAAAAAATTTTAAAAAAAGAATATATAGTTTTATTACAATATAAAAAACAAAAAAATAATTAATAAAATTTTCGATTTTTTTAAATTAAAAAAACAAATCGAAAACGTATTTTTAAACGAATTTTATTTTATAATAATATCGATTTTTATTATATATAAAAAAAAAAAACTAAAAATAATAATAAATTTATAACGTGTAAATTAATAAATTTACTCGAATTTATATTTATTTTCGTAATAAAACGATATTTTAATAACGATCGATAATACGATAATTTTTAATAATTAATAATAATAAAAAATTATTAAAAAATAATTTTTATAATATTTTATTAAAATTACAAATAATTAATAATAAATACTATAAATTTAATAATTTTTTTAACGTTTATATAATATCGAATAAAAAATATAATATAATTATATTTTTAAAAATCGATTATAATTTATATAAATAATATTTTAATTTATTTTAAATTATTAAAAAATTATTTTCGAGATTTAATAAACGTTTTATAAATATTTGAAAATACGAATATTATATTTTCGATTTCAAAATATTATTTTATATATTCGTCGATTATATTATTAAAATATTATATTATTCGATTAAAATTAATAATAATAAAAAAAAAAAAAAAATACGATTCGAATAATAATTTATTTGAAAATATTATAAAAACTCGAATAAAATATTAAAAATTTTTATTAAATTAAAAATTGAAAATTTCAAAAAAATTTCAATTAAAAATAAATTAAAAAACGATATATTTAAAAATTAAAAATTTATTAAAATATTTTATTTTAAAAAAAAATTTTGAAAAAATTTTTTATAAAAAAAATAAATAAATATATAATAATTATTTGTTAATATAATTCGATATAAAAAATTTTTATAATTAATTTAAATAATAAAATTAAAAAAACGTAAAATATTTTAAAAAATAAATTATATTCGAATATAATATTAATATATTTTAATTTTTATTATAATAAAACGTTAATAAAAAAATTATAAAATCGTTTTTTATTAAATTAATAAAAATAAAATTAAAAAATTAATTTTTTTTATTTTAAAATTATTATTGAAATACGAAAAAAAAAAAAATTTTTGAAATTAAAAATAAAATATATTGTATAAATATTGTATAAATTTTATTATTATTTGAACGAAAATAAAATAATTTTAATTATTAATTATAAAATTTTAATTTCGTTTTAAAATAAAAATATTTTCATGAAATTTTTTTTTAAATTAATATATTAATTATTATTTTTAAATCGTTTTATAAATTAAATAAATATTATTTATTATTCGAATATTAATTATAATAATATAAATAATTTATTTAAAATTTTAATAATTAAATTCGATTGTTTTTTTATTTATATTTTATATTTAAATAATAATTTTTTAAAAAAAAATAATTAAATATATATTTGAAAACAAATATTATAAATTAATTTATAATTTGTTAATAAAAAAATTAAAAATTAAAAAAAATTAAAATTTTATTATAAATTATATAAATTAAATTTCGATTTTAAATTATTATTTTAAAAAAATAATAATTAAAAGCGTTTTTATATATTAAAAAAAATAATTCGAATAATTTTCAAATAAAATTATAATACAATTTACATTAAAAAAATAAAAATATTCGACAAAATATAATAATATTTTGTTTTTTTTAAAATAAAAAAAAATAAAAAAATATATTATTTATTATTATAAATATTAAATATTAAATTTTTTTTAATATAAATTTTTCGAAAAATTGTAATTAATTATAATTTTCAACGAATTTCAACGAATAATAAATTTAAATTTTATAGTAAAATTATTTTAAACGAATAATAATTACGATTATTTATTATTAATAAATTGTAAATTTTTTAAAATTATAATACTCGTTTTAAAAAAAAATATTTAAATAATAATCGAGTAAATAAAAACGTTTTTCAATATAATATATTATTAATAAAAATTATTCGAGTAAATTATTAATATTAGTTTATCAAAAAATATTTATTCGAATAAAAAAAAACAAAAAACGTACGTAAAACTTTTAATTCTTAGTATACGTATAAAATAATTCGTTTTTCTAATAATTGTATAAAAATTAAAAAATATAATTTCAACTTTAGCGCAGTGAGACTAGTCCCAATGCAATCTAGTGTTGCACGTGACTATTGCACTAATATTATATTTATATTAATAGTTTTTTCTTTTTATTAAATGTAATTATTTTTATTTTTTTTTTTTATTATAATTCGTTATTACGTAAAACTCGTTAATATTTCAATATAAAAATTATATAAAAATTATATAATTAAACTCGAAAATTATAAATATCGAAATTAAAATAATTTTTCTTTTTTTGATTTTATAAATCAAATAATTACAATACTAAAAATATAATATTAAAACGTAATACAAAAATTATTTTTTTATTTTATTTTTTTTTTCGTTATTTGTATTTTTTTTGATTTTGTTTACGTTTATTATTTTTGATAGTTTTTTTTATATGTACGATCGTTCGAATTTCGATATAATTAAAAAATACGTATATTGTTTTTATTATCGTCGTTATAATCGTAATCGTAATCGATATCGAATTAAATTCGTATATTATAAGTATTAAACTCTCGAGTTTATATTTTTATATCGATTGCAAATTTTAATTATATATAAATTTCTTCGTATATAAAAATAAAATTATAAAAAATCAAATTACATTTTTTAATATTTTTATAAATACTAATAATTTGATTTCTAAGATTATATTCTATTTAATATTCAAATAATAATTTTTATTAAATCTTTTTAAATCGATCGAAAAAAATTTGTAAATATTCGAAATAAAACTTTTTTTGATTAATTGTAATAATTTTTTGAAAAATATTTTTTTTTATTCGAATATATACAATTAGTAATTTTTTTTAATCTCGAAATAGATTTTTACTATATTAATTATAGTATTAAAACCGTAGTTTCTTTTTATAATATTATTATAATAAAAAAAATTAATTCGATTTTTTAATATAATAAAAAATATTTAATTATAATATTTTTTTATTAAATCGATCTTTTGATAATAATCGTAGAAAATTTGTAATTTGCTATTAATAATATTATATAGTTTTTTATTATATTTTAAGTTTTCATTGTATAATTTTATTAAATCGATAATTATTTTCAATGGATTAAATCGTTAAAAAATTTGAAATTAATATAATTAAATTTGAAATTGTTAATAATATTATTATTTTTATTAAAAAATTTAATATTAATATAATCGTTTTTATTTTTATTAATAAAAACGTTTTTTAATTATTAATTTCAATATCGTTTTTTTTTGAAATAAAATAAATTAAATAAATTAAATAAATTGTTTTTTGAAAATACGTACTTGAAATACTATATTTTAAAATTTAAAAACAAATATTGAAAATATTAAAAATATCGTATTTTAAAATCGAGATTTGATCGATTTTTTTAGTAATTTTTTTATTTTTATTTATAAAGTTTTATTATAAATACAATTTTTTATATTTCGTTTAATTTTTAATTTCTTTTTTTATTTATTTATAATATTTTTTTTTATTTACAATTTTTTGTAAATTTATAAAAATCAATTTTTTATCGATAAATATTTAATAATTATATAATTAAAAATAGTTTTATAATTTTTTGATTAAATTTTTTAAGTTTAAAATAAAAATTTTAATATTTTATTTCTTAAAATCATTTTTAAAGTATTTTTATAATATATAATTTTAATGTGTTTTTTTTTAATAGTATTCGAAATAATATATAATATATTTATTTATTTATTTTTTTGTAAAGTTTTTTTTTTTCGTTGAATCAAATTTATTTCGAAATTGTAAAATTCGAAAAATATTAATATCGTTCTTTAAATTTAGTATTTTCTTTGTAATATCGATTTGAATTCGTTTTTTTGCGATTTCTATTACTAATAATATAAATTTTATAAAGTGTTTAAAGTTTTTTTCATATTGTATTTTGAATTATTTATTATTATTTAATTGTTAAATATTATTTAAATTGTAATTATTATTATTTTTCGATAAAATTAAATATCGATCGCGAATTTCTTTATATTTTTTAATTTTAATAATAATACGTTTTATTTCGCTTCGAATTATAGTAATTCGAATATTATTATAAAAATATAAAAATGTAAATAATAAAAATATTTATTGTTACGCGTTGAAATTAAATAATATTTTTTTTATTAAATTAAAAAAATAAAATATATAATAATTTAATATACGAATACTTTTACGCGTAATCGTAAAATTAATTTTGAAATTGTAATTTGAGATTTAATCGTTATTTATTTGTATAAAATTAATAAAATCGATATTTGAAATTATTAAAATTCTCGAGTAATATTAAAATTCTACGAGTAATTATTTAAAAGTATAAAATTCTTCGAATAATTATTTCGAATAACGCAAAATTCTACGAGTAATATTAAAATTCTATGAATTCGAAACGACGTTTTATAAAGTATAATTATTGAGTAATATTAATTGCGTATATTATCGATCGATTAATTTGTAATTATAAAAAAGTTTTTATTATAATAAAAAAAAAAGTAAAATTATCGAATTAAAATATCGTTATTAATCGTAAATTCGACGATTATAAAAATAAATATAATATTTTTTTGTAATTTTATAAAAATAAATATAATACTTTTTTATAATTGAATTTTTTATAAACAAAATACAATTGTAAATAGAGTACGAGTATTTAATTGAATTAAATTTTTATAAAGTATTTGAAAAAAAGAGTTTTATTAATTGAATTTTTGTAGAATATTTAAAAAATGTTTTGTAAATCGAGTTTTTATAGAGTACTCAATAAATATTTGTTTTATATCGAATCGTCGTAAAATATTTAATAAATATTTGTTTTAATTAATGAAATATTTAATAAAGAAATCGTTACTATTGAAAAAATAAAAAAAATTTTATTGTTTTTAATATAAATTCAATATTTACAAAAATAAATACAATATTTTCTCGTAGTCTTATAAAAATAAATATAATATTCTTTTATAATTGAGTATTTGTAAACGGTATTATTTTGCGTAATAAACGCAAACTTAAAAAATAAATAAATAAAAAAATTCTCGATTTGCGCGTTTTTTAAATCTTTAGAAATTTTTTGTATTTTATAATATAATACGAAAATATATTGATTTTTTTTAGTGTATTTTTACAAAAGTATATATAATACTTTTTCGTAATTCAATTTTTTTTAAATTAATTTTTATTATTTCGTAATTGATTAAACAATTACTAATTAGTATTAATTTATTAGAAAATATTTATTCGAATAAAAAAAAAACAAAAAACGTATATAAAATTCTTAGTTTTTAATATACGTATAAAGTGATTCGTTCTTTTAATAATTGCGCAAAAATTGAAAAATATAATCTCAATTTTAACGTAATAAAACTAGTTTTAATATAGTTTAATATTATACGTAATTATTGTATTAATATTATATTTACAATTAATAATTACAATTTTAAATTTATTTTCGATTTTTAGTAAATAAATTTTAAAATAATAAATTTTAAACTAATAATAATAATTTTTTATTATTTTCTAATAAATAAACAAAATACAAATAAATTTCTATATAGCGATATACTCGAGAGACCAGATTATTAACGATTTAGTTAGAGATCGTTGTATAGAAGAAAATCACGTGAAAATAAATAAAAAAAAAAAATTTTTAATTGTTTTAAAGTTCTGTTTTACTAGTTCTAAAATTGTTTATTTGCTTAGAAATGAAATTCATTTGATTTAATTGTTTTTACTTTGTCATTTGAATTTTTCGAGACTATAAAATACTTTTGATATTATTAATCTTGCGTATTATTTCAATTAGATTATTCTTTTACTACTTTTTATACAACGAAAATTGCTTTAAAGCAAATAGAGTCTCTTTATAAAAAATAATTAGTATTTTTTTCTTTTTCTCATTTTTAGAATTATTTACTTTATCAATAAACTCATATTTAATTACAATATTAGCAAAAATAATCTCTGGATTTTCTGTAATAATTTTATTTTTTGAAATTAAAAATTGAAAAATAAAAAAAGAATCAACAATTTATAAAGTAAATTAAATACTTTGTATTAAGTAAAGTCTGACAATTTTGTTTTTTTCTATAATAATAAGCACATTATTTAAATCAATATATTTATTAAATTTATTAATTATTGAAATTATAAAAATAGATTTTCACTAGTAATTGAAAATAGTTTATTGTTTGATATAATTGTTCTAAGCGTAAATTGTTCAATTGATAATATAAAGTAATATTATTAACTTAAAAAAATCTTTGTTTTTCTTATAATATTTAATTATAAAAACTATTTATTGTTTGCAATAATATAATTTGAAATTATTAATAATCTTTTGATTATAAAATTACTAGTAAAAAATAGTATTTTTAAATAAGAATAATATTTTGATATTATTTAATATATTAAATTTATTACAAAATTTGATTATTAACTCATATTTAAAGAAATTATTTATAAACAAAAAAACTTTTCTATTTTCGATTTTTATTTTATTATTAAATTACTCAAAGTAATTTTTATACACAAAATTAATCATTTATTTCGTTTTATTATATCGATAATAAACTTTTAAAAAATATCGATTGATCTTTTTAAAACAATAAGAGTTTTTTACTTTATCGATAATCTAAAAATCGAATTTCTTTAAATTGTTAATATTAATAGTAAATACGAAAGTAATTTTGTTTTTTTTTTTACTTAAGACTATTTTTATTCTTTGTAATAAAAGTTTTATTTGAAGAGAGTTTTTAAAAGAATATTGTTTCATTTATGTTCAAAACATCTCGAAGTAAATAATTTTTGCAAGTAGTTTTATATTCTACTATAAATTGAATGTTTTCAAAAGTATTGATTTCTATAAAAATAATCTTACTATAAATAATAAACTCTTTAATATTATACTTATTATTGAATCTATTGAATTATTCATTGGATTATTTTGACTCTAAAAAATCGCGATACTAAAAAAAAAAAAAATCAAATATTGTATATTTTTGTTTTTAAATTTTTTTTAATAATTATAGTTTTTTTCTTTTGTATAGTTTATTACTATTCGAATAAAGTAGTATTATAAAAAGAATAATCGATAAAAATAGTTTTTATTTGAATAAAATATTTGTTTTTTCGATTATTATAATTAAAGTAATTGTATTTAATACTAAGACTATTTGTAACTATAGATTGAATAATTTTATGATTGAATTTGTTTGAGAATTATATAGTAATTTCAGTATATTTCGTAGAAAAATTCTTTTGTTTATATCGACGTATATTCTTTCGATTAATATCGATCATTGTACGACGTCGTTTAATAACTTTCGAGAGTTTAAAAGTACTATTCGAAATTGTATTCGATGTAGAATTAAACGTAAATAGAGTTTGAAAGACAATAAAATCGATAATTTGAATTATTAATATTTTATTTTTCTTTTTATTTTATTCGCTTACAATATCGAATATTTCGTATTATTAAAAAAAGTATCGAACTTGCACTTTTACTAACGATTTGTATAGGGAAAAACAAGTTCAATATCTCGAAAATTAATAATATTCGTTATATAAAAAAAAATCGTTAAACTAAAGCAAAAAACTCTTTGTTTCGATTATTGTATCGTTAAATGCCAAAATATCGTTATTTTAAAGATCGCTATATAGAGATTTGCTTGTAAAAAAATAATATAAATCGTAAAAATATTTTTGTAATATTTTTTCATTTATATTAAAAATTACGAAAATTGAAATATTTTAATTTTTATAATTAAATTCGAATTAAATAATACGATTAATTAATTAATAAAAATTATTTCGTTTGAATTATTATATAATAATAAAATAAAAATAAAAAGATTTTCATCGATTTTTAGTAATATTATTATAAATAATTTTATTGAGATTAAAATATAAATTCGATAAAAAGTAATTAATATAATTAAAATAATTTAAATACGAATAAAAAAATATTTTAATAATTGAAGAAATAAATAAATTTACTTATAAAATAAAATTATTACTTTCGATAAAAAAAATATTTAATAATTTTAATTATATACTTTGAATTGAAATTAAAAAACAACGATTTATACAAATAAATTAAATTAAAATCTTTAATATATTTAATTGAAAAATAATAATTTTATAAAATATTAAAAATATTAAAACGATAAAAAAAATATTATTAATTAAAAATTTGAAAATTATTTTATCGAATACGTATTAAATACGTATTTTTAATAATAAAATTTTTTAAATTTTATAAAAATATTATTTTTTCGAATATAAATTATAATAATTTTTTTTTAATTCGATTTTCAATTTTTTACAAAATTATTTATACAATTTTATATTAATAATTATTATCGTTTTTTAATATAATTTTAAAATTAATTATTTTATATTTAATTTTACGAAAATTACGATTTTTTTTTTATTAATATTAAATTATTTACAATATTATCGAACGTTATTAAAATAACGTATAATCGTTAATAAAACGTATTTTCAATATTTAAAATTTGAATTAATAAAAATAAAAACAAAAAATCAATAATATAATATAAAAATAATTTGTTTTACAAGTTTATATATTTATTTATTACAATCGACAAATAATAAAATTACATTTTTCGATATTATTTATATTCGAATTATATTTTATATAAATTTTTCATAAATAAAATAATTTTTATAATAAATAAAATAAATTACATTGTAAAAAATTTAAATATTAATAATAAAATATTAAAATTACAATATTTTAAAAATTTATTAATAATTATAATAAACGATTATATAATAATAATTAATAATTACATTTTATTAAACGATTTAAAAAATTTCGAAAAATATAAAATAATTAATTATTTCATTTTATTATTAAAAAAATACTCGAAATTTATAATAAATATTAAAAATAAAAAAAAAGTATAAAAAATTAATTAAAATTCAAAAACAAAATAAAAAAATATTCGAAAAAAAAAATAAAAAAAAAATTAAAAATAAAAATAAAAATCGAAAAAAATTTTTAAAATAATTATTTATACGAAAATTCGTTATATTTTACGTCGAATTTATTCGATTATTAAAATTGAATTAAAAATTGAGATTTTTAAAACTTTTATTAAAAAATCGATTATTGTAACAAAAAAATCAATAAAAAAACGCGTTTTCGAAAATATATAAAAATTATATAAATTAAATAATTATAGATTTAAAGTTTTATTTATTATAAATATTTATTTTTTCGAAAAATAATTATTACTTTATTTAAAACGTTATAAACTTTTTTTAAAAAACGAATTATTTTCAAATATTAAAATCGAAAATAATAATATAATCGAATTTAAAATTAACGTTAATATAAACGTTTTATTTTAAAAGTAATTACAATAAACGAAAAAAAAAATCAATTTTTTAAAAAACGAAAAAAACGTTATACGAATTTTTCTCAAAAAAAAAATTAAAACTTACAATAATAAAAAATATAAAAACAATTATTATATAAAAAGATTTTTTCGTACAAACAATTTAATAATTATTAAATTTCGTATACAAAGAATTATAATCGAATGAAAAACTTTTTAAATTTATTAATAACGTTAAAAAATTAATAAAAATTAAAAATATCGTAAATATTATTAATTACTTTAAATTATTAATTATAATTAATAAATTAAATCTCGCGATTAATATTAATTTAAAATTAATATTGAAAATAAAAATTATATTAAACGAAAAAAATAAACGTTTTATTGAATTTAATAAATATTATAAATAATTACTTTTAAATATTCGAAGTATTTTAAAAAAAAAATTTATTACGATTCGAATTTTTTTTTAAATTTTTTATCGATTTATAAAATGTATTAAATAAAAATATTAATTTTATAAAAAATTTCAACGATTTTAAAAAAATTATTTTCGATACAAAATACGTCGTTTTATTAAAAAAATACTTCGAATTTTTTTTCGATATATTAAATATCGACGAGAAAAGTATAGAATTTTAAAACAAATATATTAAAATTGAAAATATAAAAAACGTTGAAAAAAATTTCGAGAATATTAAAATTTCAAAAAATATTTTTAATAGTTTTAAGTACAACGATTAAATGTACAAAAATAAACGTTTGTATTTTAAAAAAAAAAAATTTAAATTGTTAATTTTATTACGATTATTTTTTTTTTTTTTTGTTTTATAATGTTTCGTACTATAAGTACAAAACGCTGGTATAGAATTTAGTACAATTGGAAAAGTACTTGTGAAAAAAAAGTTAGAAACATTTACTATTAGTACTTATAGTCGTAGTAGTAGATAGATCAAAAATATATAATACTTTACTACTATTACTCGTTACTCTGCTTCGTCTAGGGGCTCTCATAACACCTGGGGTATCACTTACCTCTATGGTTGCACTGCTCTGTTGATTTCCGATCCAGACTTCGTCATTGGTACGCATCATGGTCCTTAGCACAAGTTACCCGACAAATTTTTGGGCTTCCCCTACTCTCACTGATGCGTTGCTTAGTTGCTCACCTGCTGCAATCCGCTGGGAAGAACATCATATGTATCAACGATGACATAACGCTTGACAATTACCTTTCCGACACGCTTCAGCCTGCATTAGAGAGGGTAAGATCTCCCGGCAGATCCAGCTCCAGGAACCCGAGGACTGACGCTGATGGTTGTCGAATAGATGGCACCTTCTGAAAATACTCAGGTCGAGGTGATATACAATACAAGGGACTGTCCGTCGTCGAAGGCCGATGGCATCCAGACCATCAAAAATTGGCTTACGGACGGGAGCAAATGGGGCGTCTCACCAGCAAATATACGTTATCGACCTTACTCAGGCGGTAGTGGTACGGGTGAGCCAAATCCAGGTCAGCCAGACGGTCTCGCTGCCATCAGAGTAAAACTCCTTGCCTCCTTGGTCTGTCAGACATTATTAACAAGCAACACTACAGTGGCTGAAACCACAGCTCGAGGACCTAACACTCGGTACACTCCAGACACTCTTCAACATCGACACTCCGAGGAGAGATCAGGTATTCGTGAAACCGATGTAAGACGTTGGTGGCATGTTGGGGTTTCCAACAGCCAAAGCCTTAGAGGTTGTAGGTGGGACTCGGGTTTGGCTACGGTTTGTGGAAGCAAAGCGGGAATCTCAGGGCATAAACAAGTCGTGTATCAAGGCTTAGCAATCATTAATTCCATCGACAACTAAGAAGATCCTTAGATGCTGTACAGTGACTGGGTCAAGTACTGTAGATTTTTTTTTTTTCCAGAGGTGACAGAGCTCATGATAAACTTTTAAAGTTCTGAAAAATATGATACTAAGGATAGATAAGAATCTTACCGACTGTGAAAAGAATAAGCGAGTCCCCAGCTTTCGCCCGGCTTTTCCTTAACAATACCTGCTTAGGTACCTACCGAATAATAAATATTTTGGGACGCCCCCTCGCTTAATGACTAAGCGCGGCCATTTCATCGTTGTTGGCTACCTGACTTCCCCTGTCAATGCACACCCACCGTCAATGTACACTTTATCAATTTAATTGCCCTCAACTTAGAAAAATTATAATTTAACAACGCTTTTATAAAAAGTCTTAAAACTTAAAACATATTATCGCGCATAATATTTGATTTATTTGCATTAATCACAATCTCTAATTTCTATAGCGTTCTAGCAAAATAATCTTTCGATTTTTTCTAATTATATATTTTATTATTTTTTTTTCGATATTCACTTGTATTACTTCAACTTCTTTCAATGATTCTAAACTTTGCAATATTGTACTTCTAAGATTCAATATTATAATTTTAAACGGTTTGATTTTTTTAGTAATTTTTTAGATTTTATTTTAAATCTTTTTAATTATTAAAATAATTTCATTTTTTTTGTTTTTTGAGTTTTATTTTTATTTGTCGATTTACTTTTTTTTACTTTATTTTTTTGATTTTCTCAGTTTTTTTCTCTTTTGCAATTAAAACTTTTTTTATTTGTTTATCGATTTTAATTTGTTTTTTCTTAGTTTTTTTTTTATTTTTTTTTTTTAAATTGTAGTATTTTTTTGATTTTAGTAATTTTTAATTACTTTGATTTCTAAGTTTGATTATTATTACACTTTATTATTCAATATTTCATTAAACAAATTAAATTTTTTATTTTTTTATTTTTTATTTATTTTTTATTTTTAAAGTGTTTTTTAAATTTATTACTTTAAATTAAACAATTTCGCGTTTTGCAATTAATTATTTAATCGATTTAAAAAGTTTTTTCAATATTTGCTTAGAAAAGTTTTTTTAAAACGTTTATTTGAAATAACGAAATAATTTAATAGTATAAAACGTTTTTAATTCGTTTGAAAAAATAATTTCATTTTTCGTAAAAATCAAAGATTGAAATTTTAATGTATTTAATACTATAAAAAAATTGAATAATATAATATTAATTTTAATTCACGCAAATAAAATATTTTTTTTAATCAATATTAAAATTTAAATTTCTTTAAAAAAATCGTAAAACAATTTTTTAAATATATTACAATATTTATTATTTTTATATAAAAACGAATTAATAAATTTAAAATATTATATAGAAAAAAAAAAAAATTTATATTATAAGATTACAATTTGTAAATATTATAAAAAAATAAAATTAAAATACAAATTTTAAATTTATTACATATTTTTAAAAACGCTATATTTATATAATTAAAATAATTATTTATAATCAAAAGTTTTTTTCTTTTTTCAGTTTTAACTCGAGTATATAAATCAAATATTTGAATCAAATAAATTAAATTAAATTTATTACTAAATCAATTATTAATTGAAAAAATAAAATAAATATATTTTTTTTTATATTATTAGTCTATGTATTTTGTAGAGAATCGGTTTTTCTTTTATAGATCAAAACAAGAAAAAGAAAAATATTATTCACGCAAATAGTAATTAATAAACTAATAAATTTTTTCGAATCGTTTTATTTCGTAAATTTTATTTTCTTATTATTATATACTTTTTTAATTATAATGCGTTTAATAGTTTAATACATTTTAATCAAGAATTTTTTCTTATTTTAATTGTATATATTCTTCGACAAAATATTGTGTTTTTCGATTTTATTTTCGTACTAAATAAAATAAAAAAACAATTAATTTAAAATACTAAAAAATTATATTTTTATCAAATATTTATAAAAAAATTGTTTACCAGTTTAAAGAACTCAACAATCATTGATCTATATTCTATTTTAATCCGCAGATTATCAATATTTCGCAGATATTTCGATTTAAATCGATTTTTGTATCAAGCAATACATCGAATCGTTCAATTCTTATAAACTTCTTTTCCAATGATTTCCTCTACTAAATTAGTGACAATTTGACTTGTAAAAAGCAAGCCACGAACTGTAAGCTTATTTATTTGAACGATCAAAGTTTCTTTTTGAGCCCTTAAAAGTAGAGCATAGTAAAAGTAGATCGCTTCTCGCCTCGAGACGGTTTTGCCTAAATAGCGGCGCATAAGAGTAGTACGAATCAATTTATGCTTTTCAACTATTTGAGAATAATTAGAAACTAATTCTCTATCACATTCCGTAAGAGCGGCTTCTATTGAAGCAACGTCGACAGCCATTTTAATTTTTTAAAAAGAGTGAATTAGTGATTTTTACGAAAAAATTTTGGTGTGCATTTGGTGGGACCGTGCACTGACAGGAGAAGTCGGGTACAGGTCGCGAATTTGTACTTTGAAAGCCAGCATCATGGTCATTTCTCCTTCGACATAGACTCCTGCGACGAAATTATTCAACAAATATGCGAACGTAGTTTTGCAACATACAAATTTACTTGATCCAAGCTTTAGTCGTTGAGATATGAAAGGTAGAAGGTGGAAGGGGTTCTCAGCCACAGCCGAGGAGGAGCTTAGCCACAATGCGGCTGCGCTGCGACTCTGGAGTCGCAGTTCTGGCTCCGCCATCCATCTTCACTGCAAACTCATAAATTAGAGATATAGATGAACGGGTATCTTTAGAACAACGCACAGAGCGTGATAGGCACAGTGAAAGATTCCTCGTTCACAACTTCAAGCACTAGCCTTAGGCACGTCTACTTTTCTGTCCTTGTATCAACGGCTTCCTGGGACTCGAGAATTTCATAGGAAAATATGACAAGCATACTGAATGCAACATTTCTGTAAAAAGAATTTGATGAGGTAAATATGTTTCGCGAACTCCATCTCCTTTTCGATTTCACATAAAGCACATCCTTCCAACTCAAAGCAACCCAGCCACCGACTACAGTCCAGCTTCAGCAGCAGTCATACAGTGCGCTCCCCCCGCGGATCGATAACTGCCATCATACTGCATGATCCATTCATAACCTGCTCGACATTTCCCAACCCGCTTCAACTTGGCCTGTACACGAGCCTGCTCCCTCTGCCGATCTTGCTCTTCCTTCTGCAACCTCTCCAATTCCCTTTGACATGCCTTTTGTTTCTCATCCGCTGCGCGTGCCTCTTTAGCAGCTTTGGCCTGCTGCTCCTCAAGCAAACGACGCTCCTCTGCATCTTTCGCCTGCTGAGCTTGGATTTTCAATGCCTCGGCTTCAGCGGCGGCCCGTTGGGCTTCTTCTGCCTCACGCTTGACCCGTTCTGCTTCTTCTTGGATCTTCTTTTCTCTGGCTGCTTGTTGGCTTTTCTGAGTCTTTATGGCTTGCTGGAGTTGTTCCCAGACTTCGTCGGATACGCCTGCGTCTCGAGACACTCCACGGGTGCGGGATCTTGTTACTGGGTCGGGGTAATCGTCGTCGGGTGCTGCGGGGCCATGTCGGTGCGCTCGATAGGTTGAAGCTGTCTCGGGACGGGTTGCGGAGAGGGTTGCTGATCTGGTCGCGGTTTGGATCGGAGGTGGACGAGCCTGTGAGCTGAATTCGGCTAATGCTTCGGGTTCATCGTGGTGGGATGGTGGCCCGAACGAGTTCTTGCTATGGTTCCCTCTCTTGGGACGAGGATCCGGTTCTTGTGTATTATGTGCTGCCCTAGGATTTGCTGGAGTCGACCAATATGGTGGAATTGGGGGGTTTTGATCGCAAAAAGGTGATTGCTGAGACGTTGGTGACTGGGGATAGTATCCACCTCCTGAAGAAAATACCGGTCCTTGATTGTGCTGTCCTTCGGTCATTGTGAAATATGCAGGCCTGTAGGTTGAGATGTTCCAATTAGGGAGCTGAGGAGGACCTGGAGGTGCCCAGTGGCCTGAAATCACGTCAGCAATGAGAGATTATACAAGGGTATCACGGACCTTGATTTTGATCGTGTGGACCAGGCGGTGATGGCGGTGTCGCCGCACCTGCTGTACTCGGACTCGAGGGTGGGGAAGCGGGAGGTGAGCCTGGCTGCGATACAATACCGGCTCTTGCTTGACGGGCACATATCATACTGTCCATACACTGGATAGCAATGGCAGGGCTGACCAACAAATTGCTGACCTTTGTTGTATGATTCTGGTACACAGTCCTCGCCATGTCCATAGCTAACGTTTCGACATCTCGAGCATTGGCCCATCCAGGAATTCGGGCCAAGTCAGTCATCTTCCCGAGTAAGGATATCCTATTGGGTCCTTTCTTCGCCGTAGGTAGGCTCATAATTTTGGAGTTGAGCTTCAGTTCCAAGATGTCCAGACAGGTGACTGGGCTGAGCGGTTGAAATATAAAGTCTTCGGTGAAACGGCCAGCTAGACCTTGATTCATTAAGTACATCATCCCACGGTATTCGAAGGAGTTCGCAAAGCTGCTTGTGTTGCGCAGCTAGGGTGTTTGTGGGAAGGACGACAGAGGGCGCGGAGGTGGCGTAGGCTTGGTGACAGCGCTGTAAACCTTGTCCCAGATAAGCTCATCGGATTCGTTGTTGAGAACGGCGCTCAGGAGAGGCTTGACGCGGTCGAAGTCGAAGTCATCGGAGATGACAGCCGCTGAGCCTCGATAAATCGGTCAAGAGGATTTTGTCACTACTGTTAGAACGGAGCAGACGAGCAGCGGGACAAGTTTATAACGCTAGTAGAAAGTCAAACGCGAGGTTAGGGAGATCTGTATACTAGTTAGAGGAGCGCGTTGGCAAAGTCGGTCTGTATTACCTTCGTCGATCTGATCCAACGCGTCTAGGGAACACTCGATACACAGCTTCTCACAAATCGAAGTGAAAGAATCGCGAAATGCATCTAGCTTATTGCCAATAAAGTTGGCCTCGATGATATCTAATCTGGATTTATTCGCCATAGTGTCAGGCCATGTTTACGCAAATATAACGTTGGCTTCTGGAGATGGGTGGGAAGAAGATGGAAGTGATATTGAACGTCAACGATGGTGAAGACAAGTGGACGGCATACATATTCATAAGAAATCTATACTTTATCTGCGCAATACAAACTAAGAGACTTAGCCGCTAATTATCAACCTCAATAGCAGTCACTCGACAAAGGAGTTACTGCATATAGCAATACCTAGAAGATGTGAAAGAAAACGTTAGTCTTAGTCATCACCATCCTCATTCTACTTCCGAGGTCCACCTCGCCGTTTCTTTCGGCGGTGTTTCGTCTGACGTTGAATTGGTGCTGTTCGGTAAATTGTGAGGCTGAATTACTTTACGTGCTCTTTGACAAGAGGGATCCAAAATCAGTCGCGGCAGGAGCCCATGTAAGGGACCAGAAACGGATTCCGGGCAAAGTTCGGTAAAAACTGTAGCCGGAGCACACGGGAGGCCAAAATGGTGTTCCACATTATGGTGCGCAAGCTGACTCAGGGCGTGCTCAGGATACTCAGGCTCTGCTCAGGCTCTGCTCAGGCTGCTCACCCTCGGCTCAGGTTAAAGCAGCAGTTGCTCACGTCCGCAGACTAAAACGGAACCAGCGAAAGGGAAAATTAATACTGAGTCTCAGGGTATTCGTCACCCCTATTATTCTTGCTTGTGCTCGCAAAAGGATGTATTATTTCATGGACTTTGGATTTCTGCAGTTCCAATTTGCCTCTTTCTCGACAGATGAATCGCATTAACATATATGTTTTCCTCCCTATAAACCTCCCTGACATGAATTTTGAACATCACGCCCACCAAAGCCACTCCAATATTCACAATCTGACTGAGTACATCATTTGTTGACTTCATAGTCACCTAGCTGGTTTTGGTCTAGATGTATCTCCTGACAGAGTTCGCAGCGATGTGTGGAAGGACGTTCAACTCTGCCCTCGGATTCGTATTGTTGCACCGCCTTCTCAGGGGCTTGTCGATTCTTAACATCTTCGGTTAACTGTTCATTTACTGCTTCTTGGTGGGCCTCAAAATCGTCCTTGGTCATCCATAGGTCCAAATGCCGCTCATTGCAGAACGCGCAACGGTGTACTTTTGGAGTTCTAGTTTGATAGATATGCCTAAAAGCTTCGTCGTTGGTGAGGGGTCGAATAGGTTGCTGAATGTGTTCTTGAGTCTCCCATTGCCATGACCTCTCTTGAAATGCTTGTCGTCGAGCTGGCTCGTGTCTAGCAACTTGGTTCACTCTCTGGCGACGCTCCTCATCCCGATTCGCCTGCTCCAGCTTTTGTTGACGTTGTCGTAGAAGGCTTGCAAGGAATAAAGCTGACATAATGCTTTCGTATTTTAACTGAGCAGCAAAGGGACTGTTGTGTCCTTGAAGCCGAGCGTTAAAGGTTTGAATTATCCACGAAAGCAAGACCTTATTGCGAGAGTTATAGTTTCGAAATTCATTAATCACGGTGCCAAAGCCCATCACCCTTCACCCTCTTTGAATGTTTTCGGTACCTAGTCCTGAAGATGGTCATAATTATGGCTATACTCATGGACAAACCATCACACGAAACATCTCACCCCGGTAACATTGCATTCCCCAACTTCAACCTCAACATCTCAGTGTCCACGGAGGCCTACATTTTAGCGTCTTCCAGGCTCTCGCTCGCTAATCTCCGGGCTTCGGTCGTTAAAATTTCAGGGCACTCGGCACCCCCTATCATTCTCGCTTGCCACCCTCAGAAAAGAGAACCGAAAAAATAAGAACAAACAAGGAAAAAGAAAACAGACACTCAGCCAACGACTCCTACGATAAAATAAAAGAAAATTAGGAAAGATAGGCAAAATCTAACAACCGCCTTCTGTACATGCTATCTTTTAAGCGTGGGAATATTGACGGGCGAGTAAGCTAACGTAATTCATTACATTTTTAAGGTCTTTTCGTATGCAACACAATCCGCCTAATCGAATAGCCACGTCCGACTCTCAAGATTGCTGGCACTGAGTTAGGCCACGGAGCGGTAACTGCTATGCCTGTTGTACTCACAAATATTGTGCGAGGTTTGACGGCTGCCACTCCGGCGATTAGTCGGTCTTGTGACCCATCTGCTAGCAGATTCCTGTCGTCCATGTCTTGATCTTCTGTCTCCTCCGATTGTGCTGTATTACCGACGGAGACGATTGCTACGTCTGCTTCCTTCGCGAGAGTCGTTGCTTCAGATAGGACGTCGAGTTCCATTTTGGCCCGTGAAATGAAGCCAAGATGAGCGACAATTTGACCATCGTTCTAGAAGGTAGAGCTCGCCATTCGGTTCCGGCGACGATGTTTCGTGCCGATACGGATCTTGTAGGATTTCCCGGCCTCAAATGAGTACTGGGAATGTAGCTCGTCTTGTGCTCAGAGTAGGGAAAACATAGAATACTTGGTGGCGTTTACTTGTTTAAAAAGAAGGTTGTTATTGATGTACAATCGGTTCCCGGGACTGTTCGCTAATTTTTTATATGTAAAATTGGTCTTTTTATTTTTAATAACAACCCATTTAATAATTTACGAATAATATTATTAAAAAATTTATTTATAAAATATATTAATATTAAAAATTTTTAATTAATAGTTTCGTTTAATTTTTTTTTTAATAAGGTTTTTTTTTTTTTTTTTTTTTTTTTTTAAAAGTAAAAATTAAACAAAAATCGACGAAAACTCAAAAAATACTAAGTTTTATATATTTTAAATTAAAAAATACCAATTTTTATATAAATTATATTTTAATTAATTAAATAATTATTAAATTATAAAAGTTTAAAATAGTAAAAACCTCGACATATAATTAGTAAACAGTCCCGGGAACCGATTATACAACTTTGAAAGGTCTATTGTACTAAAACTTAAATATAGACTTAAAGTTATAGTGGGTGTGTATTTTATTGTGAACTGGACGCCAAGTTTTCCTTCTACCACCGTATCCATCAACATGGTGAAGGAGCCTCGCGGAAATTCGTTTGGATGAAAGGTTCGCCTTCGAATTTTGAGTTCTTCCAATACTCGGCGGTAAAGCCGGGTCTGCCTGCCGAGTTCCCCTGATCAGGATTCATTGTATCCGGCAAAGCGAACGCTTAAATTGAGCCACAAAGCCCATTCATCATTGTCGAAGGACAGAACATATATTGAGATGGATGAGCTTTAAATGAGAGGTGTTCCGCCAAGCAAGTTTTCTAGTATGAGGTTGCTAACTGAGGTTGGGAAGGAGGGAAAGCTGGAGGGTGAGCATTTGGAGGATGCGCAGTGTGCAACTCATATATATATGAGGTCTCAAACAACTGTGACAGACAGGTTCTCGCCGTATGTGATGAAATCCGGGGGCCCGAAAGCGGTCACACCAAAAGTTTATGTTGGTTCTAGTGTCAACCTATGTCTCTATACAGGGCAACTCACCGATCCAACGCCAGCTCAAATGGTATAGACTGCTAACGATGCTGCTTTCATACTCCGCCTTCCGAAAGCGATGCTGGCCGTTATATTTAGAACGAACTTCTGAGGGCGGGATCCATAGCCTCAACATAAGAGACAGCCAACAGCGTAGGAATCGCCATGCGAGTAGTAGAACCCTTTAGCTATGCAACGAAAGGAATCTTCGGGGAAGTCTCAACGTCCTGTCCTTCTCCACACCCACAAATAGGATCCTCCCAATCCTCGGTAGTCAGCGGTACATGCTTCTTAGCCAAATACGACACGATGGGTTATGCTTCCAGAACCGACAGGGGATGGCAGCAGGCCATATGTGCTTCCAGATCACGGATTCTTCCTTTTCTATTTGAAAAATCTGGAACTTTCCAGGCTCTTGGGGCATCATCATTAAGATATCCCCTCTATTTTTTTCTGTTATGGGGACAGCCTAGGTATTGAGGAACGTCGCCCCATTCTCGCGCCCGTATCGAAGACACTGTGCGATGATAACGCAGTCGAGGACTGCCTGCCGCTCGCGCTTCCCGGCAAGAACGAATAACTTCATTTCTGGGCTATTGAGGACGTGCATGGATATCCGGAACAGAGTCTTCCAATGAAGGACGCATTGTACTAAAGCCTTTTGACTTTGAACCCCTGGTGGTGATATACTTTTCTCGGACACTAGTGATTTGATAAACAGAGTTCCGAATCCATACGCAGAATAATTACCTGTTTGTTTAGATCAATTTTTAGAAAAGCCCAACTATGAGGTTGCAAATCACTATCGATCAAGACAGGAAATCGCCCGCAATCATATTCATCTGAAATCAAGGCAAATGCGACTAGTACACTGATTTCGATTCAGAGGCTCTTTCTTGCAATTTTCGTCTTGGCACTAGTGCTATCGACTGGATACGGGAAAACGAGTCGACGACTATGATTATCTCCAATTTCTAGAAGCATCGAGCATGGCGATTGATCTGTCAAGGTAACGGTTACCGCCTTGCAAGAGCGATGGCCTCTTCTAATTCTAGTGTGATGGTGTACTTTGCTATTAAAGTGAGATGCCCTTTGCTCTGCGAAGCAGAGATCACGACTTGTAGCAGCGTCTTGTCTCTCGTGCGCGCTACGATATCTTCGCTGGGATGTGGCACGAGACGTAACGCAGGGATTCTAGGCGGGGTAGCTGATACGAATACATTCTTCTTGTCTTTGGAAGGAGCCATGTAGATACACAAGTTCATACCCAGCTCCTTGGCATATTCGGAAGCATGGAAATTCATTGTGATTCGTAGTCGAACGCCGAACTTGCCTTCAAGGAGTGAGTATGGAACGGGAGTAGTGATCATGAGGCCCGAAGAGCCCCCCATCCTTTCGGATCCTCAGTGGACTCGTCCCAGGAGCCATCTTTGTTTTGCTTGATTCTGGCAAAGAAAGTGTTGAAGGCAAAAAAGTTGTTGTGCACATCGCCTCTCGCTACATCGAGATGAATTCCAGGAGCATCCTTAAGTTTGTTGAAAAATTCTAGTTCCTTTCGAGGCATAACCAAGGTGACAAATATATACATTGGGAAAATTGGAAGAGGTCTGGACTGTCGAAACTGCTCGGCAGAGCGCAAGAAAACAAGTTCTGGAGTGTGAGATGTTGTGTCTACCCTGATACGACGCCTCAGACCGCCAATGAATGCTGTCCAACCTGATTTTACAAGATTCCTCATTGCGTGTTGGGCAAGTGTAGCAAAGCTCATTCGGTGATATCGGCTGAATAATTGCGAATTCAATGGCCCTTTGGGTTGGGATCGGATCTCCCTCGACCAGCCGTCAAGGCTCTCTTGACCAACGTCTTTAGATAGACGTTGAAGAAGATCCCGGCTAATTCTTCGCAGTCAAAGTGAACTCCATTGTCCACTCAAACTGGGACAATCATACCTGCGGTATGTTGATCGACAGCAGCTTTCTATGGAATTCGCATCATGTATCTTTTCGGATTGTCAAATCTTCACCATTATTATTATTTGTTTGTACCCGAGAACATATCCAATAGGCGTGACCCCAAGCACAAGGCTAGCAAGATCCGTATCCATGAAGAGTACTTCATAGAGTTCCTCATGGGCGTTTATGAATGGCCGGTGAAATGTCTCCGTGTAGAGGACCGAGTTCGTCCTTTTAGACAGAATTTCTGGCGTCGAAATTAGCATATTTGGCATGTCCACCCAATCGGCGAGATTGGAAGTATCGATAACGTCAAAGAACAGAGGCATATACTTTCCGCCATCTCCATCAAATAGAAATGGCTTTGCCGACCACTACGTGCTGTACAAATAAGTGATTGGATTTGGTCTTGGACGTTAGGTCTTCTTGTAGAGAGCGCATGACAGAATTTAATAGCTTCACCATAGTAGCCATTGACCTTGACAGATTCGTTCTTAGTGTACTCGACAAATCCTTTACTCCAGTCTTGCAATTGACTCTTAGATAGATCGGCCATTGCCTGGACAGTTTTATCTAAGTTGGAGACGTCTCCATTGAACACTTAGGCTAAATGAAAGCCTGTAATGGGATTGCTAGATATGTATACTATGAATTTGTTGGTCATCATAGAGATGGTAAAAAGAGGGTTTATAACCCCTTTCCTGTCGGAGCCAAGAGCCTTGAGATCCTCGATATTGCCACCAACGACACCCTTAGTCCAGTAACCACGGAGGCCTTTGTTCAGGATCGACATTCCCTTTTCCCAGTGCGGCCCAACTTAGGAGGTATAAGATTCTCCACCTTTGCCATAGGTCTTGTCGGGGCTAGCTTTCCCTCCTTTCTCCCGGCTGCCTCGTGCTTTGCTTGGTCGATAGGATTTCTCTGTACGTTATATCGAGTCTGAATTTGGCGTAGCTCATCAATATTGTGCAAGCTTACGAACTGCATGGTTAAAAAACAGGGACTGCTCTTCCATGCTTCGGGGGTCTCTGCAGCAAGAGAACCTTCCATGATTGGTCTCGAACAAGGCCAAGATTTTCCTCGGAAATGGACCAATGGTACCAGAGATTCCAGATGGCAGAAAGTTGAGCATCCGAACTTTTGGAAGCATCTCCTACATATCTTTCTGCATGATCTAGCATCAATGATAGTAAGAGGATATTTCGTGCTATACACTGTCAGAAATGTCCTTTCTCGAACGGGAGATTCTTACCTAAGACAACTGTCTCAAGATCACAACAAGTAAATCTGAACTTTTCGGCACCTGGTTATATCAGTTGAAATAGTTAACATAGGGTATCGACTAGAAATTACCTGATCTGCCTTCGCACCACAGAAAATACAGGATGCTTCGTGGACCTCCACATGCCAGCATCAAGATCTTTGTCACGCCATTCTCGTCCTCACCTGGGGAGTGATAGCTCAAGAGATTGACTGCTAGAGTGTCCCAATAGGATAAAACACCAGCGATGTCGGGGAAGGAAAAAATGTCACGTTGTGTATCTTAACGCATGCGCTTCCTGCTCAGCAGGAAGGACTCACCGCTATTGTACTGGGGAGAGGTTTAAAGGCATGGCGAAATGAAAGAGCAAAGAGTGTTTCTTTTCTAGGCATCCAAAAGACAAAGGAGACGGTTCAAGATCTCAACATGCAAAGTGTCAAAAGTGATCATGTGATAGATCACGTGCAAGGCCAGCTAGTCCACTCAAAGTGTACTCCCTACAGGGCTGAATAAATGTTAAATAACGCCATAGAATTTACTCCGTAACTTACTGCAAACAAAAACACGAGATCCTGACCAGGTGATTGGATAGACCACTGTATTCGCCACCGGAGGTTAACCCCGCATTAACATCTATCACAACCTGTAGGTAGTTATATAGAGAGTTTTCCCCTCGATAGTTCTGCAGAGCAATGAATCCTCTTGGAATCTACCCCTTTCCTCTTCACGTGAAATAACCGTTCAACACAGAGAAGAGTCGTGGCACCACCAGACCTATGGTGATCTGCGTGGAGGATGTTGCATTGAAGCGCGTCTCGTCGTCTCGCGTCAAAGGAACGCGTGCTCCACCCCAAATCTCACATGCTTTTCCATCCCACTTCCGATTTAGACGAACGATATCCTTCAACGACACCCAATCTCATCCTAAACGATACTAAACAAAATACCAAAGCCATGGAAGGAACGGTATGTCCAACTCTGCCGAACGAGCTTTGGATCAGAATCCTGCGAAGCCTCGACACAGGCGATGATTTGAGCTTCCTATGGGTTAAATGCCGGCACGTCAATACCACCTTCAAAGATGCCACAGAGTCCATATTCCGAGAGAAGCTTCTCCCCAAGCTCCGGATAAATTTCATGCTCGGTGAGTACTCGTTACGAATGTCTGCGGAAGACTAGCATGCTGACAAGAGTGCAGGTGAGTACGTTCCACCTGCGCGGGACGATAGACGATTTCCTGCCGTTCCTCTAAGCTGCGAATTCGAGTTCGAGAGCCTGTCGGCGGACAGGCGTACTGCTATCCTGTCCTTGGACGAGGAAATAAACGAGGATATGGTGGACGACTTGAAGCTTCTCATTCAAAAACGATTGAGACAATTGATGGGAGAGTCACATATCGAGATGCCGAAACATACGGTCCAAATACGACGCGATGTAAATGATGGTCCAATACCTGGTGTCGCAGTCGATTACGATACTTTAAAATTAAGCTGCAACTGGAGAGAGCTTTTCTCAGTGTTTTATGGGGAAGAATTTCTTTATCACAAATTTAGTGCTGATGCGGCATCGAAGAAATTGGGCTGGCTGAAGGATTTAAGAGAGAAGGTTGATAAAAAGGAGATGGACGCTATGGCAGTTATTCAAAAGGCGCTTCATGCGTTTGCAGATGACAGCTCGATTGCTAGAAAAATGGCAAGAAGAGCAAGGGTCACTAGACAATTTGTAGAGTGGAACGGGACGGAGTGGGATTTCGCTAGGGATGGGGATGAGGAACAGGAAGAGGAGATCCTAAAGAATTTGCAGCAATTCAGGCAGTGGGCGAGCCTCGGGGAGTGGAGTGATGACGAAGAAGCAGATGATGATTCTGAAGAAGACGACGACGATTCAGTGGAGGAGGAAAGTGGTGAGGAATGGGAGACTGACGACGACGAAGGGAGTGCGGAGGAGAATTAGGCCAGCCACCAATTAACGAGAGTCATAGCTGTGGACCTCATACTAGAAGAGCATTCTGGAGACGGGATCACGATGTCCGTGACGGCGAGAGACAATCTGGACTCGTCGCAGTGACGAAGAATTTTGTTCTTTGGATTGGGCACAATTTCTACGGCTGTTAAAGACTATGGCCTGCTTCGATTCAGGAAGGCCGTCCAAAGGGTTGGAATCGAAGGGAGGCTGCCGTCGAATTTTACGGGATCGTGACGAATACGTTGGTACCTGATCGAACGCCCCGAAGATATTCAATGTTTGGCGTCAATTCCAGACAGTTTGGATATGAAAAATCGGACTTTCAATTCGAATATTCGGAACGTATCAAGCCGTTCTTGATGAAAGGTAATCATTCAAAATTCTGTGTTGGCACTTACGGGCGTTATTTAGACGGCACGGGGTTGTTTGAATACATTCGCATTCTATCATCGCTATTTCCGGATCAGTAATCGTTACCTCGATACCCACTCCATGGCATTGATGGCCAACACCTAGGTAGACACGACAACAGTGCCTTCTGACGAATTTAATTACTGTATGCGGTTGTCGGGCTCGCTCTCACGTAGGGGTGTGGTTGGTGAAGCTCCTATCATGTACTGCAAGTTGCGTAAGCACGCCGCAGGTTATGAAAGCGGGCTTGAATAGTAAACGGCAAATTCTATTATCCCCGAAAATGTGGCTGTCTGCAAGCTAGGAGCCCTCTCATTGGTTCTCTCGCACCTATTCCGGCGTCGACTGCTCCTATGCCTATTGTTGTCGCCGATGGTTCACAATTTGTTGTTGAAGGAGAACATACAGACAAGTAACCCAGAAATATGATATAAGGCCAAGTAAGTATCCTTATTCCATCAACTCAGTTTCTCATCAGCTTCCAATCCTTGCGCTCCAATACATAGTCTTTTCTTTCGCCCAAACATGGTTCAAAACTTCGTCTACCGTGGTATTGAAGGCGCCGTTAAGAAAATGCCCGATGAGCTTCCAGAGCTGGGACCAAGGGATGTCCTGATCAAAATCACACACGCTAGTCTTTGTGGCACCGATGTTCATATGATCCCTCACGGCATGGCTCTTGGTCATGAAGGCGTTGGAATTGTTGAGAAGATCGGGAGTGAAGTCAAAACTCTGAAAGTCGGGGATCGAGCAGGCGCTGGCTATTTGAGAAATGTAAGATCGCCCCTTCGCTGACCTTACATACAGAAGAATTTATGCTGATAATCACCTTTAGAGCTGCGGTCATTGTGACTATTGTCTGAAGGGGAAAGACATCTATTGCTACGAGCGCAACGTCTTGGGAGAGGCAGATTACAGCAAAGGAACATTTGGCGATTATTGTAAGCCTCTCCCCTTCCTCTTCTCTCGCATCCTACCTATCAACCCACAATCTAACACCTCCAGACATCGGCACAGAAACCTACATCCACAAAATCCCCAACGCCCTCTCCTCCGCCGACGCCGCTCCGCTCCAATGCGCCGGCTCCACCGTCTACTCCGCCATCATCCAAAATACTGTTCCAGGAAACCGCGTCGGCGTCCTTGGTATCGGCGGGCTCGGCCATCTCGCGATTCAATTCTCCTCCAAGCTAGGCTTCGAAACCATCGTCTTCTCAACAAGTGCGGATAAGGAGGCGGAAGCAAAGGGCTTTGGTGCGAGTGAGTTTTACTTGTTGAGTGAGCCCGAGAAGGTGGTTAAGCCGATTGATGTTTTGATTGTTACTGCGGGGAGGTATCCGGATTGGAGCAAGTGAGTATCACCCCCTAGATACGGGAGAGGAGTAAGTGGTAAGGAGCTTGCTAATGTGATGGTGGCATAGGTTTATGAAGAAGGAGGTTCTTGCAAGAACGGCGAACATTGTTGTCCTTTCTGCGCCTACTTCGCCGATTGAGCTTCCGTATGTCGTCTTGACCTCCGTAGCTGAAAGACAGCGCTGACCGAAATAGATCTTGGCCTTTCTTCTTCGAGACCTACAATCTTCGCTCCTCTCTCGTCGCCTCCAGGGCCGTACATGCGGATATGCTCGGCTTCGCTGCTCTGCACGGGATCAAGCCTACAATCGAGACGTTCGAGTTCTCCGAGGAGGGGTTCAAGGAGTGTCTGGATAAATTGAACACAGGGAAGCTAAGGTATAGAGGTGTACTTGTCAAGTAATCTTGGTGCTTGGTATTCCAAATCTAAGGGCTGATGTTGACTGACACGTTGGGTTGATATCGCACCACTACTTTCTTTGATGTTTTTCTTATAATTTTGTCAACACGCTTTGAAACATTTCCTGGGTGCTTTTACAAATCATTTTGCAGTCCCACGAAGTTTCTCCTTCTCAGTTCAGAGGTTATGCGTCGTCACAATGTCATCATTTGTTACTCACACATGAATTTCACTACAAAGTGAAGTCTCGAGGTGACTACTAACCCTGTCTGCTCTGGCGGCCTCTCCTTTCACGCATGGACACCATTGTACTTCGAAGCAGGCGGGCGCTGCGATGTACAGTAAATTGAGCACTCCAATACACCGAGTTAGGAATTGCTAGCTGCTGTGCGGTATTTCGGGATTCGTCAATCTGACTACACGGAGGTATAGTTTGAGCAGTAAATACCAAACGAAGACACCAAAGATCGATCTACAAGTCTGGACTTCAATGCTTCTTCTTTCCCCAAACTTTAAATCCCTCAATCATCATCCAAACCGGCCAACAAACTCGCACTCGGAGCAAAAAAAGTCGTTCCCGTCAAAGGCGTCGAATAATCCAACAATCTATCATGCATGCCCTCAGGAACCCCAACAAACATCCTCTCCAACATCTTCTCCACCACCCATAACCTCCTCGAATACCCAATAAAATAAGTCCCAAATTCTCCCTTGCCCGGACTCCCAAACGGCATATTATCCCTCAAGATATCGTGCTCGTTTCCATCCGCATCTTCCACCGTCGCCAGCTGCTTATGAGCCTTTTGCTCCTTCTCCCCAGCGTCATCCAATTCAATGTTGTCGAATTTTGTTCGCCCAATGATAGCTTCTTGTTTTTCGGCGGAAAGGCCCCGCCAACCTTTCAAGTTGTGGACATATTTTTGGATGACGATATAACTTCCGCCAGCACTGGCGGAGTCATCTTCTTGGGTACAGAGAATTGATTCTGGTACGGCGGGGCCAACGGGGTTGGCGGTTCCGTCTACAAATCCAAGGAGGTCCCGAATGTCGAAATACCGGAATCCGACCGTCTCGTCTTCTACTTTGATAGAATCTCCCAAGAGATCGAGGAGTTGACGCTCAAACTCGAAATTCAGATCCCGTCTTTCAGAGCGAATATGGAAGAGTAGATCTCCAGGTGTAGACACAGCTGTATGTTTCGCACCCTTCACTTCACGGAAAGGATGCAGTTCAGCAGGACGAGGAAGCCGTGTGACTTCGTCCCAGACTCTACTTCCTATTCCGACAGTACAGGCGAATGAGGCATTAAGGTCGCGAATTGCAACATTTTTGGCGATGTCGTCGATGCTTGCGAGTGTCGAGCGGACGGTCTTGATAGCGCCAGGTCCGGAGAGGACGGAGAGGACGAGGAAGGTTGCTGACTGGGTGAGGGGTGCGTCGACACGTTGCGGCTCGATGGGAACACGGGTACTCATTGCGGCCCTTGAAGTATGAAATTGCGGGATTGGATATAGTTTCCGACCTTGAAGTATTGGCCGACTTTTGGGAGGTCGTTGAAAGCTCTGTGTGACGATTGCTCGAGCCACTCCTCGTTCTAGACTTAAGATGACGGGTCTAGAATACAACCAACTTCTTGCCCCGACGCGGATACTGCTGCTGATATTTCTTCGGTTCATCCCACTTTGATACCACTTATTGTCAGCCAGTTTCTAATGTACAAGTGAAGCTTTGTGGCATGTTGTGCAGACGTACAATACCCCGCTTTGACACCTGGGGGTCTCGCTTCGGGGCCGAACTTACAAGTACAGTAATCAAGCTGCAGATCTGATGCAATATATCTCCAATAATATATCCTGGTGCTACCTGATCTGAAATAATTGATAAAAGACCGCATTCAGACGCCCGATATGCCCCAATCAGGGTGCGTGCATTGAAAATCGGAGTCATTCTCCAGTTCCCAGCGCCTTCCAACATTCACATGTCTAGCAAGAGTCACTATTCACGATTAATTCGCTTGCTGGATGTCGATTTCATTGCACAGTAACGTGAAGTCAGTTCCTCTATGTATACATGCCATGTAATACGAAATGCCCAATCCGAGCCCCGTTCAAGAAGCAAAGAGCAAAGCAAGACCTGAGCAAAAACGAGTAAGTAGAGCTAATCACTTCTCCCTCTCTCCTCACCACTTCGCGTATATTCACAAACCTCAATCCTATCATCCAAACCCTTGTCCTCTCTCTCAACGACTCCCGCCACACCAGATAATTCAATATCACCCTCACCAATCCCATCACCAGGTTCACCAAAAGCATTGCTTCCATCAACAGGCCAATTCTCTCCTCTCAACGCCATCCTATCTCTCGGCCTCTCAACTTTTTCTTCAACATTTATAGCAGGCGCAGCAGTCCTAGCCCTTTTGTTCTTAGGCACCCTAGCAAGCCAGTACCAGAACATAGCCAGTGCAATATTGACCACAATGTAGACCCACAGAATACCGAAATCTCGCCACCGGGTCTCGTAATCTGAGCTGATAAGTTTCAGAAACGCATTCGTATCTTTCAAAGGACAATAAGCACAACTCTCCATAGCTTCAGGATTACTGAGATATCCGCCAGCGGTTTGGAGATAAGCTGAGAGATAGGAAGAACAGGTAGTGTTTGGAAGGGGATTGAAGTGAAGAAGTTCGATTGAGGAGCAGGTTATAGGGGCGTTGGCTAGGCCTGTGGAAAGAACGGCGGAGACGATGTAAGTGAAGGGAGATACGCGGTACATGAAGATCCAGAAGCGGGGAAGGAGGTTTGGTCCGATGAGTACGCTGATTGAGTTTGTCAGCTTCTGTTCTTCCGACGGATGTCGAATAAAGTACGATCAAGCAAATACGGTCACTTACCCGCAGAAAATGAGCGAAAGCATAAACAACAGATTAGCATAATTGCCATCCATATCGACTAATTCAACACCAGCTTGGACCATGTGACCGAATGTACTCGTAAACATCATATAAGCAATCATGAGCAAGAACATTGTTACGCTTCGTTCGTTGACTGTATCCGTGAATTGGGCATTTCGATACAGTCCGGATGGATAATATCAAGCGAGGAAGATGAACACCGCCTGAGTGCGTTCCAGGGAAGCTCGACAAGGATGTTGGAGAGCATGAAGATGGGCCAAGAGTATGTCTTCGCGGGACGCTCGCGGGCTTCATAGATGGAGCGTTGGGTTACGAAGTTTGGGGGCATTTGTGGGACGAAGTTTGAGGAGAGTGTGCTGTGGGAGAATAGTGAGCTCTGGCCGTGGGCATTGGGACCGAACACTCACATCAGCATGAAGATGTTAAAAGTCTGATCTTGCAAGCCTTGCAGGGAATTATCAGACTTGTGAAATGCGAAGCCAAGGAACAAAGCTTGTGAAATGTCAGAAAAGGTCCTGTGTTTTGATCGAGGGATCATACTGAGCCAATGCACATAGCAGCCTTCAAATAGATGTAAGAAGGAGTTCTCCAATACTGTTGATTGACTCTCTTCAAGCACTCCCACAGCTGGACAGAAAAAGGAGCAGCAAGCTCCTCGAACCCATCATCAAGCTGAGCCTGCGTAGCCTGAGTTGATCTCGCATGCTGTGCCATATGATCCAGCTGGCGATGAACTTCAACGAACTCGGGACTAGTCCTCCAGGCCTCGGGCCAGTCAATGTCGCTATGAGAACCAGGAGTGCAACCAATGATTTCCATGATCCATTCAGCAGGGTTGCAGCCGAGAGGACACGGCTTGACACCATTGCGTTCGAAGTAGTCAATTACGGTGCGAGAGTCCCCGCCGATGTCGCCAAAGTAGACTGGTTTCCCTTCAGGTGCGAGAAAGAGCAGTCTGTCGAATCGTTCAAATAGAGCAGCGGATGGTTGATGAATGGTGCAAAGAATAACTTGGCCATGGCTAGTGAGTTTCTCAAGAAGGTCAACCACGGCCCAGGAAGTTTGGCTATCAAGTCCGGAGCTGGGCTCGTCGAGGAAGAGCAGCAATTGTGGTCTAGCAGCAAGCTCAACAGCTATGGTAAGTTTCTTACGTTGCTCAATGTTGAGACCTAAGTATTTTTAGTTACCTAGGGACGAATGAAAAAAGCATGCTATCTTACCTTCTCCAGGTACACCAATAATTGCATCAGCATACGACTCCATGTCCAAAAGCCCGATGATCTCATCAACATAACGAAGCTTCTCTGATCTGGACTTGCTTTGAGGCTGACACAGGATTTCGTTGAAACGCATAGCTTCTCGTACAGTCATGGTTTCCAAATGGATGTCTTGTTGCTGGGCGTAGCCAGTCTTCCGCTGGAAAGAAACATTTCGGGGCCAACCATCGACTAGCGCCTCACCAGAAGCGACGCCAATGGTATCACGAGTGGTAAGGATATCAAGAAGTGTGGTCTTGCCTGCTCCCGACGGTCCCTTTTTGGTTGATCAGTCTATAAACCTGACGGAGAATAATTGGAGCATGAAAGGGACTGAAACACATACCATCAAAGCAGTCAACGTGCCAGGCGCAACCCAGCCGTCAACACGATTCAAAATGCGACGATCTTCCTTGATCTTGATATCATAGCAAATGTCCTTCCATTGAAATACCGACGTCTGTTTCTGCAAAGTCGCTAACTTCTTCTCCGCAATAGTTAGGTCCTCATTTGACTTGCTATCAAAGCGACTCGATTGAGGCTGCTCGATGTCAGACTTGTTCGGGTGATGCCGTCCACGCTGAAAGAGTAAGATCTCGCCCTTCGATTTCTTGGCTGTGATATACTCGGTTGCGGTGAAGTATGTGAATGTGAAAAATATTGTCAAGGCGATAATAATTCCCAAATTTCTGTCCAAATTAGCTCATGTTACGAGAATAATTTAGAAGGTAGAAATACCTCCATAAGTGCTCGGGACGATAATTGAAACTCAATCTGTTGTAGTCCGTGCCAGAAACGACATCCGAGCCTGTAATTGCTCTGACAGTAGCACAAATACGGTTGAGACCACTAACGTTAAGATAGTTAGGGCCAGCAGGAACAAATGACTTCGGACTGCATTTAAAGTTACGCCCATGGTACTCGTTAATCATCAAGCTCTCAAAAGCGTACGCAATCGGATCAATATAATTGATCCATCTGAACCAGGGATGCATTTGTCCGATCGGCACAACAAATCCAGTGTATGTCATCAAAGCTAGAATCGCGATCGTCGACGGAAACAGTGGAGACGCCAAAGTACGAGAACTTGCGCCAAAGCTCCGGAACACCATAGACAATGACACCGTCATAGAAAATGAGAAGAGCAAGAAGATAAAGAATGCTCTAGGCTGTCTTCGTAGGTTGGACATGAAGTACAGGACTAGGTTGAAGAAGATGGAGTTGCAAACTTTGAATGGCATGTCGCAGAGAGTTGATGCGACCGCTTCCGCAAAGGGGTGGTAGAGGCCGTAGCGAGCATGCTTTTCGACGATTGGACGATGGTCGAAAATGATCAAGATCTACAACATGTCAGTCAAGGACAAAAATTGGTTCTGAAGCTCACCTCCAATGCGCTCGCGAATGCATTGAGCAGAATGGCCAGGAAAATTAGAACGGATCTACTGTAGAAGCTGTCCGTTGTCTCGTCCAGGTTGTAGAACATACTTCCTACAACAAGTGCCAAGACCGCATTTGCCACAACTCGAGAAATCGTGACAGAAGCATCTCCTTTCAGTCACTGAGAGCCTCTCTCAACGCATATCATGACTTGCTGATATAGTGAAAGAGTATATGGAGATCCAACCCTTCTGGCAGAGAATTAGCATGTGATCCACACCTTCCTGAGGGACGACTTACTGTTGGACTGCCTGCTGAGCTCTCCGTGATTCGACGAATGATGCCACTGAAGGCCCACCGATGGGATACTTCTCATTGTACCGATTGATGTCTTCATGCAATCGCTGATAAGCCTTACTACTCTTCCACGCCTCAGCGAATTCGTCCGCAGTGCGGGGTACGAGAATCTCATAACCAGGTATGATACGCCGTTCAGCAGGGCTGGTCAGTGCGGCCAGAAAGTCGGCTGTGATTTGACGTGGGAGGCATTCGAAACCCATGTTAGTAAAGAAATCTTTAGCTTCATTGCAGGGACCGAAGTATATTTGACGCCCCTCGTACAGGACTGTGACTTTATCGAAGACCTGCTAGTCGCTAACAAAGATTGGATGAAATGAATGCTTAAACCTTACTTCATATGCATCTCGAGAGCCTTGATACACAGAGACGAAAGCAGTAGCTCCAGCAAGGCTAGTTGAAAGTCTGATCGTCTTGCAGAATTCGAGCGCAGAATCCAAGCCTCTTGTGCCATTGTCCCAACACTGTAATGGACTTCCACTGACCACTGCCTCTGCAATGCTCACCCGCTTTCTCTCGCCCCCGCTGACACCTTTGATCATAATGCCTCCCACATGTGTACTGATTGGGTGCTGGATTCCAAACGTCGCCATAATGACATCTCGCATATGTCTGCCCACATATCCCGTGTAACTCCAGGGAAGGTATTGTCGCGCGGGGCTCGAGCTTTTGCTGCAAAAAGCAGTGTCTGGCCGACAGTAAGTTGCGGAAAGTGCACATCGTTCTCAGCCATATAAATGGCCTCGCCTCGGAATTGCGTATGCATCTGCGTTTCTGGGATACCTTGGTAGTTGAGCATCGATTCTGAGCCGATGTAGAAACCATGTGTATCCCCCGAGATAGTTTTGAGGAGTGTAGAGCAACCGCTACCTGGACATCCGAGTACTCTAAGGAATAAATCAGTATCGTACTCAAAGTGCCATCTAGGGGTCGAGGAGCGGAGGGGCCATCATCACTCGTGAAGAGCTCGACTCTGAAAGTCTCTTCAAAGAAAGGGCAATATATCACGTACAAGCACATCTCTCCAGCTTCAACCAGGCCGTCGAAATCTTTCAAAACCTGTATTCGTTGCTTCTTCTGTCCGCCCATCCATCGAAACAGCCTTGTGGGCTCCAGTAATACATTTCCAACATTCTTCTGGTAATCCGTGGGACTGCCGAAACCGTATGCTTCGAGGTTTCTGAATGCTATGCCAGCAGGTCGAGGTAGGTATCTGGCCGGATCTTTTTGTGTGAAACTAACGAGGTGGGATATCCATGCCTGCGCACTGAAGTGATAACTTTTTGGGTCCAAGTGAGAGTCGGATGGAACTCCCAGAAAAGGGTTTGGGAAGTTGTCCATGTCTGTTCGGTGGTTGGAGAACCTCTCTACCTGCACTAGAAGTTCAATTGAGACCAACATCCAAAAGTCTAAGAGTTGCGATACCCATTGAGTCGGCTAGCAAAACGTCCCCGAATCACCTCAAGGCTGTGAGTACTACTTCCCACTCGCGCTTGACTTAGAAGTCCCCAGAAGTGGTGCCGCAATGGTGATGCATGAGCGAGCATCAGCCCATCACTTACTAAACCCGCGATAGAGCTTGAGTCCACCTGATCTGGACAATTATTTTAGGATGAGTCCCGTCCCAAGGCAGTATAGACGACAAGATTGGCAAGTGCTTTTAAGACAAAGAGGGGAGGAATATGCACGTCAGGTTACAGGATCCAACAACCGAGCAAACTGATTTAGAAAAACAAACTATCAAGGCAGAGAAGCATCAAACAGGCCCCCAAGATGTTCCAAGAAGCATGGGAGGTCGCCGGGACCTTGTTGGCGTTTACTGGTGGCACCCAGAGTGGCCAATAAGTCAGTCAATTGATCAATTGACTTACGACTGATTTAAATAAGCTATTCAATTGGCTATTCTGATCTTGTAAGTCATTCAATTAAGGACCAGTTCAACTTATCATTAATTGATCAGTTAATAGCTTTTTATTTCGTGATTTTAAAGTGCTTTTAGTGGGATTTTTAGTATTTTTAAGGGGTGTTTTTGGTATTTTGAGGGGGATTTCGGATCGGAAAAATCTAATGGAAGGTCTTTGATTAGTCAAAATAAGCGAGCTAGAATACAATAGAAACACTATTTTCTCTTTCTCTTTTTCTCTTTATTAATACTATTACTATTCTTATTTCGATTTGCTTTAAAATCAACGATTTTATTTATTATTATATTGAAACTATTTTTAGTACTTTCTATTATCGATATTGTAATGTCAAAATTCGATTCTACGGTTTTTGTAATTAATACTTTTGATCGAATGCGGGTCGGATCGTTTGAAAGTATCAATCGAATTCAGCGCAATAAATGCTCACATTTCACGCTTTATTATAACGATTTCTACGATTTATACAAACTTTTTTCGAATAATTTTGCAGATAATTATTCGCTATATAAAACTGGAAAGTTTTTGTTCGATGATCGGTTTGCTATTGTAGTTCGTTTGCGATTAAATTACACTATTATTAAAGCAATTAAAAAACTTCGAATTTTTTGAGTTTAGTCTTTTGAGTACGTAATTAATAACAATGAGAAAAAGAAAAAGAGAGTATTTATATTATTATAAGTATATAAGCTTTATAAGTGCGTTTTTTTTTTTATTATATTTTTTAATATTAATTTGTTTAAATTATTATAATTTTGAATTTTCGAGACACAAAGAGTATTATTTCGATTCGAATATATTCGATAACGCGAAAACTCATTTTTTTAAAGTTTATTATTTTGATAAAAAAAGAAATACTTAAAGAATTAAATTAAGTAAAAGCGTTAAAAAAAATACAATTATTTGATATTATCGAAAGATTATATGAAAAAGTTATATTATTTCGCTAGTAAGAGTTTTTTAATGCGTTTATAGAATGGATTATTCTCGATAATATTAAATATCGAAAAATTACGTTTTAACGACTTTTGAGATTGTTTAAATTGATTAATAAAAAAGTCGTTATCGTCGTATTACAATTTTACTTTACAATAAAGAATTGAATCTATAAATACTTTTATTATTTTGAGTTTATTATTATAGAAGAGTTCAAATGCGCTAAATCGAGAATATTTATTTTATTTGACGATTAGAAATCGAAGCGCGAAAAGATTTCATTTTTTGATATTGTAATACATTTTATTAATAAACACAGTATTATTATTATACGATTAATTGATCTTCTCGAGATTCTTAACTACGAAAAAACTAATATTAGTATATTCGATCGATTTTTTTACATTTTGACGATATTTTAATATATTGATTATAAGAATTCACTATAGTAATTTATAATAGCGAATATATAATAATACTTGAAATATTATTATTTTAGTATTTTTTGCGTAGAAAATAAAATTAAATATATAAACTAATATTGTGTTTTTAATATTCAATTCAATATATCGTTTTTTATTTTTTTTTTAAACGATTTAATATCAATAAAAACAATTTAAATTATTTCGTTTTTAATAACGCGTCAAATAACGATATTATATTTATCGAGTTTACGAAGAAAATTTTATTCGTTTTTAAAGAACAATATTTTTATTGTTTCGATTATATTTTTAATTTTATCGTTAAATTTTATTTTTACGATTAAAATCAATTTATTTAAAACGAAGAATTCAAAGTAACAAAAGAAAATAAACGTCGAAAATTATAAAAACAACGTAAAAAATTAAAGAAATTTTATAATCTAATAATTCACGTTATAGTTTTTAGTAAACGTATTAATATTTTTATTACTTTTCAATAAATCGACAACAATAATATCGCGATAAAAAAAACTTGAAAATTGATCTTAAATAATAATATACACTGAAACGCGTTTTACGCTATAATACGTCGCGCTTTTGAATTTTGAATTGCTTTTAATAATTACGTTTTGAAATTACGAGTATCGAAAAAATTGTTCGATAAAAAAATTAACAAACAAAATTATATCAACAATAAAAAGTAAACAATTCTAAAGATTATTTATAATTATTTAAAGTTTTTTTTTCGTATTATTAAAAATCTAAAAAATAACGCGAATATACAAAATAGTACTTACAAAACTTTTTACGGTTTTTTATAAAAGATTTTTTTTATTTTCGATTTTTTGTTTAATTATTGAAAAAATCTCGAATAACGCATTAAAAACGACGAATTTTACTTTTATTTCGATATATAAAAGTTTATTATTCTCGCTTAAAATACGACGAAAAAATATTATAATAAAACTAATTTCTCAATCGCGTAAATAGTAATTATAATTTTATATTCTCGTTTTAAAATGAAATATTTCGAAGATAATTAAAAAATAATAAATCTAGTAAAATACGTTATATTTATTAAAACAAAAATGAAAAAGTTGTAAATCGATAAATATAAAAAAGTTGTAGTATTAAAATCTCGCGAATTTTTCGAAGTTTCTATTTTTCAATAATTCAAAAAAATTAGTTTTTTTGAAAAATTGCTTAATAAAATAATACTAATTTCTATAGAAAACGAAAAAAAAGAAATTAAAACGTTAATTGTTGCAAAAGACTAATAAACTATATATTTAAAAAAAACTATAGTATATTAAGAAAAGCACTATTAAATACTAATTGAAAAAAGAGATCAAGTGGTTTTAATTTGTTTAAATGGCGTACGATTTCTTTGCAATTCTTGCGATGAGTTCAAAGTACGAGTGTATTTTTTTTTCAGTTTTTAAATAGATAATTTTACACAGTTTTAGTCTTACGAAAGAGATTTTGTAATATTAAGAAGCGTTGAGCAATTGGTAGAGACGTGGTGCGATTAGAATAGAATTGGCTTTTGGAGCTAGTCTAATAAATTTTGTTGTAAAATAATATATTATCATTTTTGACTTTGAGCTTATAAGTTAATTGATCAGTTGATAATTTAAGTTGGTAAGTTGATCGGTTTCTGATCAATTATTCAGTTGGTCGAATGGCCAATTGATTAACTGACTGATTGACTTATTGGCTACTCTGGTGGCACCCAGGTACGTACGGCTTTCGATACTAGTCGAGGTTAGAACAGTGGTTCAATCGAGGGATTTGTTTCCCCTCCTGCATTAGCTCGGTTCATGAGGTGGATTGAAATAAATTGAGTTGTACAGCTGTACGATTTCTCGTAAATGCACCTACAGCATGCAAGACAGACGGTTGGGCTCTCGCGGCGCATGGGACACATGCGGCAGGGATCAAGTGATGCGGCGGGAGCCGAACCTGAACCTGCTCGTGAGCCATCCGCGATACTAAGTTTGTGGCGCGTTAGAACAGCGTTGAGGGATGCAGGTGCGTGAGAAGTGCATTGCAGGCGGGGTTGCAAGATATTGATACCTCTGAGGTCAGCTAACGTTAAAGCGACTGAGAAGAAAGAAATCAAAGCCACTGGCGCCAGTTGGTGGGCTTTACCTAAAGCGGATTAGCGCTGAACCCCGGATAAACGTTACCCATTTCTCCGATCACCTCCTCATGTTCGCACATGGCTGCCGCAGTCACACTTCCTTTTCCTCCGATGGCCTTAGGTAATTCTGGGTTACTGGTCTCCCCACAGTCTGTGCCGTATTCACGTCAATTATGCCGTGGATAGAGTGTTAAGCGTTTGCTGAGAGTTGTTCGATTCTTATACATAATTTTCATCCGGTCGTTACCTATGAATTTCGACAAGCTTAATCAATGTCTGCTGCCAGCCCGGATCTGAATATAACAGACGAATTTGTTTCCTGTCCGATAGATGAATGATCCGGTGTTATGCTCTTCTTCCAAGGCCTTTTGCTGGCTTGGCTTGCCTTCATTGCCTTCTACCTTGGCTGGACCTGTTTGGCACTACTCCGAAACATCCAGACTGCTAGGTTGACTGGACTGAAGTATGCCATCGTTCCGTGGTACAGTTACAATCAGCTGGTGTTATTGTTTATGCGTAGGGTATTTTTGAAGCTGCTCAACAACGTCCTAAGTCAAACCCCCTAGAAGTGGGCCCCCCCCCTGTTCTGGGCCACCTCGCTTAGTACATCGCCACTACTCCACTACCTATTTTAACTTCGAATATTTTTATTATTCTTTAATAAAACTCTTTCAAATTTTGCAAGTCATTAAAGCCGATTATAAAGCCTTTATATACGGAAGCTGACGTCTAGTATACACTTAAAAACGTGGTAAATAGAAAGTCCTTACGAAAATCCTCTCTCGATTGGAGTGTATCGAGAGGCACTCTTTAATATAGAGTACTCGGCATTCTTCTTAAAAAAGAGGCCTATGCGCATTTGCAGAGGCTTGCCTCGATTTAAGAGCAACGTCTTATAAACTAAGTATTAGTTCAGGAAACTCTAAGACTTAACTTTATATATGCACAAATCCGAGCTTTTATTGACCGTATTTTGGTTTCTCGACGCGATATTACACTACTCGGAAAACGCTGAATAACTAGATTTTTTCGCCGGAATCCTATTTTTAAGACTAAAAAGCAATTTAAAATCGATTTTGTGCGTATTAATAGTACTATATTTAATATTATTAAAGCTTAGTTTTAAAAATTGAAAATACTAACGATTAAAGCAATTAAAGTTGAAAACCGATGAAATATAAATAAAGCGAAGATTATAGAAAACTAGAGAGAGAATGGATTAATAGTTGAAAGTGTTAAAAAACGTTTTATTTAAAAAAAACAATTAAGTTTTAAGATTTAGACTTTATTTATTGAGTGTATTTCTTCGAGCGATCGAGTCATTTTTTCGATCGTTATATTTAAAGGAAAATCAGTCTAATAATAATAGTTTTTTATGGAATTGAAAGAGTATAAAAGTTAAAAGTTTATTGTAATCGATAATAGATAGATATTTGACGATATTGCTTTAAAGTAGTTGCAAATCGTCTTTTACTTCAAACGGTATTACGTGATCCAAAAGAGTTTCGTTTACTTATATTAGATGACTATGAAAACTATGAAATAATAGAATTCATATGAGAGTATTTTTCGAATAATATCCACTTATTATTTTTGTTATTGTACACTTTATATGTATTTTAATCTTTGGATTTGTTTGTTTTTTCTTTTTTTAAATCCGCTTATCGAAAGCGATTAAGTTCGCTATTTCTCATTAATGATTCGACGCTTATAAAGAAGCAAAACTTCTTGAAATGTTATAAGTAGACTCGAGTAAATGTTTTAATAGAAGGAAACTGTAAAGCGAATTAGAAAGCTTTAAAATTATAGTCATCGAATATTTTAAAGCTTTTTATAAATCGATTATTACTTGAAAATAGTAATAAAGCGACCGAGAAATCTTTATAATCGTTAGAAAAAGATGTAATACTTGAATAGATTTAAGATTTATTATTTGGAGTTTAAAAGACTTTTTAAAAAAGTGAAAATATCCGAGAATAATCGAGACAAATCACGAGACTTAAGTAGACCGATATAGCAATTGCTAGAGTACTTTTTAGGAAAATAGCTAAAGGCTTAAACGATAAGGACTTTGTTATTACTAAGCAAGAGCGTAAGATTTAAGCATTGGAAGCTAGAGTAGTGTGGTAGGGCTGAGTGATGGTGTTGTCGATCCGCATTGGACTAGTCTGGCACGTGATCTGTTTCTGGATATAAGAGATCTGGCATCTTGTAATCCTAGAAAACAATAGAGCATCTTTTGCCCTTTTACAGTAGTCCAACTTGAGCCTAGAAAACGGCGAAAAGTAAAGACTAGTCCAAATTCTAAGTTCGCTAATATCGAGAAAATTTACAAGGCACAAATGGAAGCTGGGGACCGCCAAAATGTACTATTAGATTTCGATGACTTCTTTAGTATAGCCTCTACTTTATCTCATATATCTATTAATTGATTAAAAAGTTATTCGCGGTCGAACTGGGTAGGTAAGAATTAAGCGAGGTGGCCCAGAACAGGGGGGGGCCCACTTCTAGGGGGTTTGACTTACTCAAGCTCCAGATGCAGTCACATCTTGGCGAAATCTCGTGACTTCTATCTAGCCCCTTCGATTTCGACACGCTCCATTTGCACGACTTAGTACCGACACGTTTCTAATTGTGTCACCCGGCGGCATCGTGCTGAACACAGCGGATGCAGACGTTATCTCGCAGATCACCTCGCGAGGTAACGACTTCCCGAAACCTATCCGTAGCTATCGAGCCATCAGCATCTATGGCATGAATGTTGTTACTTCAGAAGGAGAAGAATGGCGCCATCAACGAAGACTCACCAGTCCCGCGTTCTCGGAGCACAACAACCAACTGGTATGGAGGGAGACCATCGAACGGACCCAAGCAATGCTGGCCTCATTGCTTGGGCGGGGTACATCGAGTAAGACTGTTGACCATATTGCGGACGATGTTATGAACTTGAGTCTAGAAATCATCGGAAATGCTGCTCTTGGTCAGAAGGTCGTATAGTCAAACACAGCCGAGGATGCCGAAGAGCCAGAAACAGAGCACTTGAAGCCTGGACATACCATGACCTATTCTGCATCTCTTCGATATATCACGTCAAACATGATCTTGATGGCTACGGCAATGAGCACTTTGCCACTCTGGCTAGTCAGTAAGTAACGCCCGTGTGGCAGATATCTTCAACGCTTTCTAATTTTGTTCTAGAGCGTGTGCCCTTTGCTCGTGTGAAGAAGCTCTACGAAGCCTACGATAACTGGAAGAAATACATGCAAGACATGATTGCCGAAAGGAAGACCGACATTCTATCAGAAAATTCTCGCTCTCCCAACATTGACCTGATCGGGCAACTTATCAAGGGCCAAGTCCTGCACAAAGCCAATCGTCGAGGACAACCGGGTCTCACAGACGCCGAGGTCTTGGGCAATTTGTTCGTTTTTATTGTCGCTGGCCACGAGACATCAGCTAGCAGCCTGCACATGACAATCCTACTGTTGGCATTACATCCACACATTCAGAAACACCTGCAAGAAGAGTTGTCGGATACTCTGCAAGGTCGTCCTCCATTCCAGTGGAACTATGAACAAGATCTGCCTCACTTGATCAACTCGCTTCTTACTGCTGTCTGGAATGAAGAGATGCGTCTAATCTCTCCAGTTCTGACGATTCCAAAGGTAGTTTCAAATACACCACAAGAACTCGTCATCGATGGAAAATGCACCACCTTACCTCCAGAAATGACGATCAGACTCTGTGTCTCTGCGGTACAGGTTAATCCCAAGTACTGGCGCCACAGCCGTCCTTCAGATCCCTCAAGCCCAATATTCTTCCACGATAATTTGGACAATGACATGGAGGAATTCAATCCTTACCGGTGGATTAGATCTGAAGACTCCCCGCTTCCTCGTCCCGAATGGGACACATACAGAGACGAGTCTCTGCCGGATACCCCACGCAGTGCTTCAAGCACAAAGCGCTGCCCTCGAATTCGCATGCCTATGAAAGGTTCTTTCATCGCATTCAGTGACGGACAGCGTTCCTGTCTTGGTAAACGGTTCGCACAGATCGAGATTCTTACTGCTCTAGCAGTAATCTTCTCTCAGTACTCAGTCGAGCTCGCAGTCGATGGCTGGGCTAGCGACGACGAAGTGAAGAAGATGACGCGGCAACAAAGGCAACATACCTGGGGCAAGGCTGCCGAGAGAGCGAGGTATAACTGGCAAAACAAGTTGACTTGTGCCATCACGGTACAAATGGCTGCTTCTGGTCATGTGCCGTTGCGGTTTGTCAGGAAGGGTGAGGAAAGATTCTTCGACCTCAATTGAGGGAATGCTCTACTTCCGGGACAGTATTTTTTGCAGTAGAGGGTCTAGTTTCTCGTGATGGTTGCTAAAGGACTTGATTTTGGTTGATCAAGATTCTGTTACTTTCACTGCAAACAGTATTTTCACCAAAGGTGGTCAGCGAAGTGTAAGAGGCAAAGCTTCCAGACTGACTGTACAGATTCAAAGCGGCCATTCCAAGCACTGTTGGGTCAAGGTTCGAAACCGTTCTTGGAAGGAGCAGTCTTCGAATTGTTCACTTGAATTCGGAATCACGTAGCATTAGCTCAACGTCCGCGGCCCATCCGCTGAAAGTCGACGGCGAGGGATTTCTTTCACCCCGGTCTTTTCTAACCTGAAGTCATGTGGGCATTCTGTATGGTACTATCGAAGTTGTGCATATCCAGTAGTGCATCCTGCGTTTGTAATTGACCGAGTTTTGGATGAAGCGCTGCCTGGAATTCCTTGGTGACTCAATGTTTCTGTAGCTGCAAGTCTCGCGCAACCGCTGATTCCTGAAACGGTCTGTAGGAGACTGATGAGAGCGCGGACATGCTATTGGGATCGAATAGACAGATTCTGCTGAATCAGATGGAGTATCACATCATCTTGTGTGCCACAGCAGAGGGATAGTCCGAGTTGGGGTGGGCGTGCCTTCCTCAGGACGAAGCGAAAGTCACCTGCTCACCTCCAACTTCTTAAATGTTAGCTACCCATTCACCTTATCCTTCCTCTTTATGACGAAAGAAGCCATAGCCTTTGGCCTAGATCACATGTTGCCTATTAAAGACGTCACTGACCTTGTTTGATACTTCCTTTAAAGACGCTCCCTCCCGCACCTTGGAGATTCCCTTCCATTCTACAACTCCACCCACCTACGTTATCTATGATTGTCCTAGCAACTGGAAACATCTGATTCCAGACGCAAACACAATACTCATTAGCAATGGCCAACTCCGTGGATAATGCCAGCGAGACCTCCTCAGCGGAACGCCCGATTTCCATGGGGCTTTCCAACCTCACATCTCCTCTCACACGCCAGTCCTCTTACGAATTTAGCAACAATGAATCAACTCCCCTCCCACCACAACTTGGCGATGTCCTTGTCATTGGAGGTTGCGGGTTCCTAGGCCATCATGTCGTCAAGTTTCTACGCAAGGAGCCTTCCGTCACCTCGATCTCAGTCATGTGCCGTTCTCCTTTCAAGAACAAGTTTGAGGGCGTTACCTACCACATCGGAAACATCACCAACCTCGATCACTGCCGTCACGTCATACAACAATTGAAGCCGAATGTAATCTTCAACACAGCTTCCCCGCACGCATACAAGGACCACATCAACGTTCCCAACATCTTCAAGGTGAATGTCGATGGTAATGTCAACCTCCTTCAAGCTGCGTATGAAGTTGGTACCGTCAAAGCCTACGTCTACACCTCTTCTGGTCCCATCATTGCTGGTTCTGGCAGCGGATATGATCATGCAGATGAATCGCATCCAACTCTTGTGGTTCCTAAACCCATAAAAGGCGACCCGTATCACCTAGCCAAGGCCATGGGTGACAAGCTGGTCCTGGAAGCCAACGGCAAGAACGGTATTCGTACTTGCACCATTCGTCCTACTGCTCTCTATGGTGAAGGCGATGGTCAAATGGTTGGCCCTGTTGTGAAGGCACTCGAAGATAGCCAGACTTCCGTTTGGACTGGATACAACGATATCGATATGGATGTCGTCTATGTCGGCCATGTCGCAATCGCCGAAGTACAAGCTGCGAAGGGACTTCTAGCAGAAATTATAGATCCAAAGGCACCAAAGGTCAGCGGCGAGGCTTTCAACATCACTGATGACCAGCCATCACCTCCTCTGACTTTCTTTAGAAAGTACTGGGCCTTATGTGGTGATGAGACTCCTCTGAGCAGTGTTTGGTATATCCATCCTACTTTAGTTTTAATCATGGCGCATATCGCCGAGTGGATCGTCTGGGCCACCACCTGGGGCAAGTTTCGTCCCGAGTCGTTGATCCTGGAGCGCATGGAATTCGTTCTTTTCACCAGAACCTACTCTATCCAGAAGGCTCGAGACCGACTTGGTTTCAAGCCATGGGAGGATCAAGACTATGCAAGTCAAGATGAAGCTCTCAAGGGTGCTGTCGAGTGGTATCTTCGTCCTGAGAATCACAGTCCAATCAAGATTGGCGGATCTCCTCCATCTTGGTACGTAGCTTCTTGTTCTTACCGAAAACCAACCACTTACCTTCACCAGGCCTGAAGTCCCCTTCAAGTTGATCTCTAACACCAATGCTCTTGACTTGCCGGCATCCAAACAAGACCACTACTGTGTCCAGAATGCTCGCATCATGGCCCAGACTCACAATACCATCTTCCGTGCTCTCAATGCCATCTACCAACAAGCCACGGACATTCAGGCAGGCACTCCAGAGGCCGTCGACATGCTAGCATACTGCAGCATCACCTACGACTTCATCCACCACCATCAGCTTGGCGAAGAGTCAATCTACTTCCCAGAAATTGAGAAGGCTGCCAAGATACCAGGACTCATGGAGGAAAATATCGCCCAGCATCACTTCGTCGACGACGGTCTTGAACGACTTCGCAAGTATTCTGAGACCACTCGCCCAGATGCATACAGTGGCGAGGAAATCCGCCGCATCATTGACAAGTTCGCGATGGCATACGAACATCATCAACATGAAGAGATCAAGGCCATCTTAAACCTTCATGATAAGATCGATTCCAAGACTCTCAAGGCCATTGATGTTCGCATGCGCAAGGAGGCTGAGCGCCAGAGTGACATCTTCAAGTAAGTACTCTTCTTCTTCTTCCGGACATAGAACAAAGCTTACAAGTGTATTAGGGCTGCTCCATTCATCCTGGGTTGCCAAGACAAGAACTTCAAGCTCGACGGCCAAGTCCGACCCTTCCCAGAAATGTCCTTCGTTGTCCCCTACATCGTCTCCATCGCACTTTCTGGTCGTCATTCCGGAGTCTGGCGTTTCAACCCAAGCACCTTCCATGGTCAACCTCGACCATACCCAGATCGCAAGAACGACCAGTCAGTCAAAGCTGAGTTGATCGCTCCTCTCAACTCCGGCATGCCCAAGAATTTCGATTTGACTGGTGTTATTCCAAGCACTCAAGTCATCTTTGCTTTCTTGTTCGGTTTGCTCGCGTACATCCTGTACTTTTAGACATGTTGCGATGTATTGCTGACCGTGGGACATTTTAGTGGCAACTTTCCTATACCTACATAGAATGGATGCTTTCCGTTCTTTGCTGGCATACAACGGCACAGGAACGGGGTTATGGCGTTGGTGGCGATTCTGATTTCTTCTCGGGGGGCATTACACACTCATTTATTTATTCTTGGGGACTGGATTAGACTATCGTTCGCAGGCGTTCTGTCAAGTGTGCTACGTATGCATGTTTTCAAATCTAGTTACTCAGACTCTCCGTTTTGAAAGGAGGTAGATGACGTGATGTGATGGTCGCATACATTCTAGGTTGCACGTGTGATACATGCTTTCAGGCACTTTTGGGATGAAGCATAGTTGTACCACGAAACCAAATACCCTTAGAATCAGGATCTAGATAGCACTTTAGCTATTGATCATAGATTCCTGGTTACATACAGCCCCTCTTCGTTCGTAGTATAAGTGAATGAAAGCCTATAATGAAGAACTCAAGAGTCCGTAATAGCGCTTCTTCACTTGACGGCCAAATCGTAACTCATAAGACGAAGCAGATGAAAAAGATCGTTAGATTGGTAGATTAATACAGACTACTCACTACATGCATATGAGCCCAAGCATCCTAGGCTCCAATATGATGCCGAAAGACTCTGCCGGTTCCATACATTCCAGATGTTCCAGATCGGCCGATCATTCAATGTTTAACTCCAAGTCATCTACGACGACCCAGCTATCTGCTCTCTTCTTGGACTTTTCGGGAGTTGATGTGGCTGTCGAGATGATGATCTCTGGGGGTGAAAGTACACCGATCGGTCGAACATTGTAGTTGTCTGTCCACCAGTCTCCCTCCGCTGTTGGTCGATTAGCGATGTTTCTCACTGCCTCATTCTCACCAGAACATGGATGAGGAAAGAAAAACCACTCACTTCGCCAAATGTCAGGCCAGCACTGATTCGTGATTCCGTCTCTTAGGTGAATATGTCCAAAGGAATTATACCTGTTCCCAAAAGCCGTAATTTGTATCGCATGCTTACCAGGAGCGAATAGGCCGAGCTCAAGTGAGTGCGGCTGGAGAGCTACAGTGCCTAGCTTCTTGGAATTCTTATCGTGCACTGTGAGAACAGGTGATGAGAAATTCGGTACACGAAGTGTGACGTTTGATTTCTTCGATTCTTGCGAAGATGCATCAGGGATGGCGAACTCAATCTCGTAGGTCACATTCCCAACGTAGAAAGGGAGAAGTTGATTCGTGATATCGCCCCATGTTATGTTTGGTTCCATCAAGGAGGTGATACTTGGTCTTCCGTTGGGACCAGACAAGTTGACGCCAAAACGGCCTAGGAGATAGATGCGTTCGATGTTTGTGAGAATGCCGAATGGGAAGGAGAGTTCAATTGTATTTTCACCTTTTTTGATAAGTCCAGGAGGGAGCGCGACTTTACGGATGCTTTCATCGACCCAATAACTATTAGTCTTGTCTTTGCAGAAGCAAGCGATGTAGTCGTGGGAAATAGAGTCGCCATTCACAGCGATATTCATCGTTTCGGGATCTTCGAGAGCAAGCCACAAGCTGTCGTGCTGGCCCTCCTCCTCAATCGTGACGTCGGAATAAAATACAAACCACAGCTTGACCGCTCCCAGTGGCTTGCGGTCAGAAGCTGGAACTACCCATGGTTGTTTCCAGGCCATTCCTTTCCGGGGAATGTTGATGCGGGATCGGAGGATATTATCGATGCGGAGGACTTCGGTCGGGGAGGACCAATCATCTTTATCAAGCTTGAATTGAGCGTAGTCAAGAATTAGAACATTAGGTTCCCGGAATATAATTCTGTTCAGAGATATAGGTGCCATGGTCTGGATAGTGTCTGGCTCGGTGCTGGACAAGGTGAGAGGTGATGTAATAACGTGCTTAGAAGGGTAGAGACGAAGTAGCAGGCTCCCACAGCCTTCGAAGCGATATGGAGACGAGGTCCAGCCATTGTTGTACGAACTGGGAAGAATGCTGTCCTCACCAGAAAGTGTGTCCAATTTTTCAACTTTCCATATGCCTTTCAGGTTAATATTGGTCCGGTACGCATTGTTACGATCTGTGTTGCAGATGAATATGAAACGCTCATCACCATCTTGTCGAATTTGGTGGAGGAGTGTTTGAGCAGGATGATCCCCATCGGTTATTCGGATCTCTCGGTACTGCCGGAGAGCACTGAGAATGGCTTGCTCACTCCAGAAAGCGCTGCTGCTGTTGTCAATGAACGGAGATGAGCTCGGAACTTGTGCATCAACTAGTTCTGGGGCAGATCCAGCGATGATAACTTTGCCGCCTCTCTTTGCGAAGTCTCTCAGGACTTTTAGGGTGGTGGAACGAATTGTTCGAAGGTTAGGGACGATGACTACGTCGTACTCGCAATGTCCCACTTGCAAGCTCTTGCCGCGTGGTTTGCTGGGCGATTGATCTGGCAGAAGGCTTTCGGCAATGAAGTCGAAATCAATCAAAGCGTGAAGGAGCCAACGGGTGAGGCCTCCAAAAGCTTGGTCGCGAAGATCCAGCTCATCCCCACTTCCGTTTGGTCCAAAAGCCAACCAGTAACTCTCTATTGGATGAATGACAGCAACGCGGGTGACTGGCTTGCCTCGAGTCATGGCAACATTTACTCGAGCGAAGTGCGTTTCAATGTATCCGTACTCTTTGTACCACGGACTCTGGTATCCTATGCAAGCAGGATAATCTCGCTTCCCTTCACCGGCCATGCTGACCCAACACAAGTGATGGACTCGGAAGGTGATACCAAGGGCTGCTTGCCAGTCGCCGCACCCTTTGTGGCCTTCGAAGGTAAAGGTCCAGTGTGTGACCCCATAAAGTTCACTCATAGTACCCTTAGTACCATTCTGACGAGACACGCTCGAGGCTTGCTTGGCAGTATTGTACTCAACCCAATCCACCAGTAGATCCATCCCAGGCATTTCCATACTTCTGTAACACCGCATAGCTTCACCAAGAGCTGTTGTCTGAGAATGCAGAGTGGGCTCTTCCATCATGTGGCCATCAAGCATGAGGTTGTTTTTCTTGGCCCATTGAGACAATTGGTCCATGAATGCAGAGACGAACCGCTCACATACATGGTCGTGGTAGCGGTATCGTGTCAAGCTGGGCTTGCCATTTGGAAGATTCCAAACCACTTCCGGTAGACTTTCCACAATATCTGCTGAATATTCTTTCTTGAATGTGTTTGGTATGTCGGTAGTCCATGGTAGGAAGACATCTTCCCTAGATCTGGGGCTTGAGAGTTGTGTCTTAGTCGCAAATTGCGGCTCATCGGTGAAGATGCAAGGAATGGTGGAACCAAATTTGTCTCCAACTTTAGCCTTGTAGACCTCGTGGGTAGTCTCAATGAACTTGGCTATAGCTGCAGGGCTCAGAGTATCGACGTAAGTCTGGTCATTGAACCATGGTGAGCCTGGGTTGGTTTCCATGTATGCATACCAAACATTTCTTCCGGCTTCGCCTTTCTTGAGGACCCGGTATGATTTCAGGCATCCGTTCTCATCCACTAGCTTGAGTTAGCATCGGCGTCGGAATATTTATGAGCAGATCCTCAGTGACGAAATATTTCGTGATTCGTGTGCACATGTTCCGATCGGACATAAAGATGCAGAGGCTCTTCCAACTCCAGATTCAAAAGTGGTGTTTTAGGGACTGCTTACACTCAACATCATAGGATGCTAATAGGTGGCCATTTTCACTACGGCAAGCTCTAGCCGATGAAGATGTCCGATCACTTTTTTCGTCAGAACCTGTCTCGTGGAAAAGGAACATGTAACACACCCTCCTAGCGGAATAGTCCCGTACAGATGAGGTGTAAACAAAATATGTTTTCCCTTGTGACCTGAATCTTGCTCAATGACTTTGCCTCCTGCTGATCCCGACGGCCATCGATCATCGTCATATCTTCTCAAGGTGAGCTAGAATCTTAAAAGCATGCTTCATCCAACTAGTACTCACAAGCAAGCAAGCATTTTCTGCTGTTCGGCATGCTCAACACAAGCGCTAATCATATCCATGAATTCAGTGCCCATATATTCAGTGTCTAGGCCAGTCCGTACATGCATATGGAATCTCAGTGTATGTCAGCTCAGACTTTCGGGATTTAAGGTGGGTCGAATCGTGCTCACCCTCCCATTCCCATGTCTTTGAAGTTATCTATTTGCCTGAGCAATTGATCTTTGTCGAGTTTATTATTCCATGCCCAGAATGGGGCTCCTCGATACTCCGAGGTTGGATTCCCGAATAATTCTTTACTGAATTCTTCCGAGCTCTTGGGATACGAGAGTGGATTGGGAGGTTTCTTCCAAGCCAGCTCAACTTTTGGAGATCCGCCTGGGAGCAAGGAGGCAAGACATTGCATGATGGAAAATATGAAGGACACGCAGTTAGAGACCTATTCGAGAAATAATCCAATATCAGATGAAGGGCATTGTAAGAGTGTCGTTCCTGCCAATGCTGAGATGTTTCAGGTCACAAGGCCATGACGATGACAGTCACGTGTACGAACACATTAAGCTGCAAGGGTGTTTAGGAAGCGCGTCAATGTCGAGCTTTCCACATCATCATCCATCAATATCGACAACTTGCTCGCCATGGCTTGTGTGTAATTCAATCTGATTCATGGAAATCTGCTAATATGTGATAGCACGCGAAGAGCGCATGCAGCAGCGTCTGCGTGGCGCACAGTAAGACCACAGTGTTACCCCACATCATCAACAGTTTGCTAACGATGAAGCAGGCGACGTCAAGTCAAAGATGTTGACTTCGGCCTCGTCTTCCCTGCTGCAGCTCCAGCAGCAGAAGCGCCTCCTATGCAAACCTCTCCACAGCCAGATCTGCCTCAGCCCGAACCCCTTCCACAACTCTCCAGCCGCCGAACACCTGCCACCCGCGCTCAAGCATCGAATACAAGCGTACCTCAGGAAAATATCAGACAACCAGGGTCACACAGCACGATTGATGCCAATACATCTGCAAAGAGACGGAAACTTGATACCGATGACACTCCTATACCTTCTGGTCGAAGCACTCGATCACAACCCCGACCTGACATATACGCAATCGAGGATGCTCAGCCAGACGACTCTCTACTAGATATGCTTTTGGATACTACAAATGACTCGATTCCAAAAGAATCAGTACCTAAGACTGCCGTAGAACCAGTGCTCGTCGCTTCGACCTCTGCGACCCGTTCAAGGTCTAAGACGCCACTATTAGCTGCTCAGGCTGTTGACGTGGTCACTGAAAGCCCAAGAGATGCTCCTGGTAGTGGACACAGAATCCGTGTCAGTAATATCGATATCACCGCTTCAAGTTCACAACTACAAACCGTACAAGATGATTCTATTGTCCAGACTGTATCCGAAACCCCTGTCCGACAGAACAAACGGAAGAGAGGGGAGCGTGGCCCACCTTCTCCCAGGATGGCAAGGCGATCACATCAGAGCTATGTCGTGCAGAACGAATCTCTCGAGGCCGATGAACTGTCTCCAGAGCAGGCATCACGACTCGATCGCGAGTCACTCGAGCTTGACGAATTGTCTCCGGAACAGCCAACACGACCCGAGGGTGCACCAATTGTGGCAGGACAAATGTCTGAAGATGGGCCTGTACAGGAAGAATCTTCTACTCAAGAACCAGAGGAGTCAGAGGAAGCCGAAGCTATCGACGACGAGCAAGCTGCTGCTATTTTGAAGAAGAACAAAGGGCGAAGAATATCTGGAGGGGTCCCAATTGCGACCCCAGAAATTGAGGAACCAAGATCTTCACCTGCAGCAAGGAAACGAAGAGGAAGACAACAAACAAACTTGACTCCTGCTCAAAAACGGCATCCAAAACAGGCTCCTATAAAGTCGAAGCCAGCTAAGACAGGCAAGACAGTCCGCATTGGTAGCCCTATTCCCGTCACTGTTCTTCGGTTGACCAAGCCTTTTGTCTATGATGATGATGAAGAGGATGCGGACATCCTCAATTCAGAGATACCTCATGTCAAACGAGCTGGTGTGAATACTATTGACGTGCTGAGTGATTTTTGTGGAGAAATTGTCGGTACAGCGCTGGAAACCCTCGAAGAAGGCACCAGTGCTTGCGAAGATGCGGCTTTGAGACGCGAATACAAAACGAAATGGAAAGCTGTTGCTGATTTTGGAAAGGAGTTGCAGACGCGGTTACTCGAACATGTGAGTTTTGCCGTACGGCTTCAAATAGATTCTTGCTGACCATCCGCGGACAATAAACCTGGACAATGGATACTCACTCGAAAGACGCCTTCGGGATGAGCAGAAGAAGAAACTGCGCCTTCGAGAGGATGTTCTCCGCATCAGAGCTGAGAGGGAACAAGTAGCCCTTCGCATGGACGAGGTTCGAATCAGGCACGAGAAAGAAAGGAATAAGGCTCAGGTCCGCGCTTATATCCTTCCTTCCACAGCCAGCGAACACTGCATCGGCTATTTGTACGAATCATACTAACTTGTAATAGAGCCGGGACACTCTCAATAATAATGTTCACGATATCGAGATGGCGATCGACCTGGGCAGGCAAAGACAGAGCGATGACGCCGATCAATTGAACGAGATGAGCGGTACAGAAGTTCTGCTAAAGAGGGTGGCTGGAGAAGTGAGCAATAAAGGAGATTCAGGGGGACTGCTGAGGCAGATCAAGGAGTTCAATTCATTTTTGGAACGGGCCGCGTTGGCACTGGAAGGCAGGAAATTTTGACGGCGAAATGGATTTATGATACCCCCTGAACGATATAATGATGATCATTGTCTACAGGCCGGTCGTTCGGCTTGTGTGGAATTCAAGGCGTCTGCGATAATCATCTGAATCGGTAAATGGCCAGTAGCCATGCTAGTGCGCAACAAATCTTCCCTATCGCATCAGCGGGTTATTATATCTCGTGAGACATAGTGTCTGGTGAGAGAAAGAAACAAAATATCAGAACCTAGCCTTCTGGGATGTATCTGGATCCGCCGTGTAATAAGCATAAACTGAGTGGTGATGGGGATTGGCAATCACGAACGCCTTCATTCAGGACAGAGTGTGGTCTGCAAACGTGCTACGCGATTATGTATTGCTGCGTTCTTCTATTATTCTTGGCCAGGTCAGAAATCAACCGAGTTTCCAATGTTCAACGTAAAAATGGACAATTACCGCCTGCTAAATGCAACCAATACACTTTAAGTCAGTGTCGGGAGAGCATCACGACAATTGATTCACGTAAAACGTGGTCTTTCGATGTCCGAATTGTCGAGACCTTTCCAAACCTTTGCCAACCGCCCCCCCCCCCCCCCCCCTCTTACCAACAATGGGCGTCCTGCATCGTCAAGACTGTGCAGCGCGAAGAGATACGTTCTCGGCTTTCGCTTGCTCCAGTTGATGCTTGAGAACCGCGATCGTGGTATGCAGCTCTGATACATGGATTCTGAGCTGTTTCGTAGCCTCTTCTGCTGCAATGGCTCTTTCTTCGAACCTCTGCCGTTCCTCTATGCGTCTTTGTCGGTAGATCCGTTGCGAGTTTCTGTTTTGCGTCCTCCGGCGCTGCAAACTGTTAGTCCTGACTCTTTTCACTTACTGGGAACGCAAGTCCATACCTGGATACGATTCGAAGCTGGATCTCTTCCGCCAGTGTAGGCAGTCCTCGGTCTCCCCTTTCCTTTCCCGCCGTTATCGTCCGCATTGGTAGAGCCTGGTCGTTCGTTGGTACCGCCGCTTTGGTAAGACCCGTCTGTGCTGAACGACCCATCACGTTGTGGGATGTCTTCAACAGTCTGATCATACTCAGCGCGTTCTTGATTTAGATTTGTGCATTCTGCTTACGCTCGGATCTGGATAGTGATCGTACCAATTGACGCCACCAAAATTTCCATCTAGAAACTCTCCCACCAGATCTGTAACGGGCTCTTCGTGGATAAATTGATCCGGAAGCCAGTCGAAAAAGTCCATACTCATCCTCGCAATGCCGTTTTCTTTTGATCAACACATCTTACGAGCCGATTTCGAGGACGATCCACCCTTATAATGCGGAATGGACTTTTATTTCGCGAACCGCGATCATTTTGCGCTTTCCAAAGTGAGTAACTCCCAACATTTGAGCCTCGAAATGTCCTTACTCACGATGCCAAGCCAGGAACGAAAATACCCCACCACCTCATGGAGCGTGCCGAGTGGACCTAGAACATCTGCAATATGCTTTGCATGCATAGTGGATTATGTAAGTCGATCTTCTTTATCATTGGCTTCACATTTGCTGGCGTTTGCAGGACTGTTAACTGAATCAGGAAATTGACTAGGGTGCAATTGCCCAAAGGGTGAGATGCCGGGGAGTAAGCAAGCCACTGCGCGCGTGTATTCGCGAGACCTGTAAGAACCCTGCTCCGGACTTGGAGGCGTACGTCAGTACATGAAAAGGAAAGTTCTGAAAGTCCATGATACTTCAGCATGGATCAATTGCGCTGCGAAGTCCTTCCTGCATATCCGCCACGCTACACGCCTCTCTGAGCCAGTCGGCCGCTTTTCCTGTGTCACGTAAGCTTCTTCTCTCCGGCCTTCCTCTCCTCCCTCATCAGATCCGAGGAGACTTGAACACCCGACTATCGTACGGAAAACCCCAATTTCGCACCACAACGACGGGCGGCGAATTGAATGGTCGGATAATTAATGTTCATGAAACTCAACCTGCACAGCTTCAAGGCGGCAATCTCAATTGGATTAGCTGCTTGGGAGCATTCAAATAACCCAAGTTTTGGGGAAAGAAGAAATGAAAGCCACCAGGAGCAAAGAGAAGAAAGCCGGGGAGGAGAGGGCCGAGGCAATCTTCAAGATTTTTCAATTTTCGAGCCGCAGTAAGTACTCGAAGGAAAGACCCACTTGCGGAACTGACGCCTCTAACCAGCATTCAATCAGCAAGTTCTCCGCCTTTGTGGTGATTTGCCGGATCTAATAGTTTAACAGAGCTCAAAACGATGGGGCGAAGACTGGAACCTCCAATTTTGAATTCATAAATACCGAGGGGCCAAGACATAAAGCCCCTCCGAGCGCCAGGCGCGCGGCTCGTGTTCATGTAATGAGGAAGTACCACAGCGATAAGCGAAATAATAACCATGCTCCTGATGAGGTTGGAGATGCACAGCAGCAAGTCGCGACTACAGACCGTCCCTCTGCCTTGCCTTTGAGGAACCCTCCTCGCACAGAAACGACGCCACAGCAACCTCAGACTGGTCCTAGCACCAGCCCAGAACGCCCCTATACCCAAAATCCATCCTATGATAGCGCATCAGTCTCATATATTGTGAATAGGTGGTGCGATGGGTGCTATGGGCGCTATAAATCGAGATCACCTAACCACAGCTCGCTAGGACCTGAGCCGTCTCATGTAAAGCAATGCACCTGCATGAAACTACCCATTCCATTTAATCTAGATCCGCCCTTTCACAACCCGTTCCAAGTAGACTCAAAACAGGTCCTTTTACTTCATTTCGGTGAGTACCAGCGTTCTCATGTGCTTCCTTCCAATTTAGTGCTAAATGTCTCTTCTCACTCGTGACGAGATGGCAAATGGATGGCTTTTGTTGCTAATTGTTCCACCAAGCCATCAATGGCGTGGCACGAACCACGGTACCTCTCGGCTTGAAGTCGGAAACAGAATGGTTCGCACAAGCCATGACTGATCAGGCATTCTTTCACGGGACCATACTCGTTGGTGTTACTTTCAATGCGCTGCTCAAGAGAGATACGACCTTTCCACCAGAGTGCTTTTATCATTACAGCGAAGCCATAAAGTATACAAGCGCCAGTCTGGAGAATGCAGAAAGTCAACTTCACGAAGGGACGGTCGCTGCTGTCGCTTGCTTGGCTGCTTTCGAGGTAGGTTTTCTCGGTATTTGGCAGGGGCTGGCTCGCTAATATGACGTTTCAGACTGCCGTAAACTTCAACACGACGAGTGAATCGGTGCATATCGATGGGCTCGAGAAGGTGATGAGCATACGAAAAGCTCGTCATCAGCTTGTGTTATCGGAGTATCTCCAGAAATTGATCTCGTGGTAAGTGCAGCGCAGGGCGTGCCCTAGGCCATGAAGGCATCACCTTATCCCCACCATCATCGATGAGGAGACCTACCCACATGAACAACCTCAGTGGCTAACATCTCAAGGGTCGATACATGTCATGCAGCGGCCAACATCACTCGCCCACGCTTTCTGTCCGTTCAATCCCATAAGACCATGCCTGCTAACCCAACATTCGAGCAAGAAAAGGCCATTCACGACTGCCTGGATGCGGAATGGGATCCCGAGTTCCCTCTCACTGCCATCATGTTCTATGAGGGAATGGATGTCTCCACCGCAAAACTTTTCCATCGAGTTCGCCAACTTAGTGCCCTCGCAACCCGCTTAGACGCCATGAAACTCGACCCTGTCTTTCAAAGGCAGTTCACAGAAGGCATGCTGCTTCTCGAACGCCAAGTCATTGCAAGTATATGGAGCATGGCATCGAATAATCGGCGGCAGAGGACAGATACAAAAGCTGTAAGGGCGTGTGCTAGGACTTGGCATAGCACGATCCTTACCTACATCCATATGTTTCTTCGGCGTACTCATCGGAATTCTTGGAGAGTCGTTGTTGACAAAGTCGCTGCAAGATTGAGATACTCCTTGAAGATCCTTACGCCAACAGAACTTTGGGTTGATTTCCCGCCAAAGTTCCTACTTTGGGTTCTAGTTATCGCAGGTGCCGCGACAGATGGACATCCAGATCGCAAGTGGTTGGCTGGGCTATTGAGTCGGCTGAAGGGACGCCAGAAGTTGGAGAGTTGGGAGGAAGCTTTGCCCATCCTGAAAGAATATGCATGGGTAGATAACTTGTGTTCAGAGCCCTGCAGGAAGTTCTTTGAGGAATCGATTGTTGGCATTATTCCAGAAGAGGACGGGCGAGCAAACACGTTATTCACGACTGTAGTTCCTCCAGCGGCGTTGGACATGTGCATGAAGGATGCTGCCATTCCCACAACGAAAGCTACAGAGGCTGAGTAGTCCATTGAATCTCGGTACTTGTCACGCATCCCCACGAAATTGCCAACAATGGATGCCCCTCACTTATTCGTACAATCACAAAGCCATTCCCACTCCTCCCTCTGCGGTCCGCTCGATGTCCATCTCTCCACCAGCATCTCCAGCTCCACCAGCCTCCTCCACAACATTCTCAACTCCACCAGCTTCCTCCTCCCCACTCACTCCACTCCGGCTATTCATCTCCCACATTCTTCCTCCTCCAAGCTTATCCGCCGAGTTCAAATACGGCCCCGTTCCTTGTCCCTCCCGGTACGTACAACGACGTGAAATCGCCACGGCAGCGAGGCACAACGTGACTCCGCCCAAAATGATTCCGACAAGAGCTAGGTGACTCTGCAAAGGGAGCGTTAATCATCGCGAAAACAAAGGACATTGGGCGGGACTTACGAGAGGCATTATTGCGATAGGAGATGCAGATTTCTTGGATGCCTATTGTTTGGTTCGTGATTGGGATGTGTATTTATTTGTGTTTGGATGTTTTGTTGACAACAAATCGTGAGTTTGGCAGCAAAGATTCGAGACCTCTCGCTACCCCTTTCAGACACGTGACGTCGCCCAAGACACTACCACTTCAACCCCGGGCGCCGCGTCTATTGTCCCTGGCCTTCCTCGGACATCTGAATTTAATGTTTAATTGGTACCAGGCTTTGGCAGCTGATCGACATTATGGGATTGCTTCCACTTTTTTCTAAGATGCTATTCAACCCCGTTATACCACCTTCATTGTCCCAGCTCTCCTGGCTCTTTCAAGGAAGTTCGTGAAATAGGTGTATAGAGTAAACCCCACAGCTCCAATTCCTTTCTCGCATCTAGATTTTTGCCCCATCAGAGACACGATCACCATAGCGCTAAAGAAATCAACTACAAGTCCTCCAGACCTCTGAGTCATTCAAAATAAGATCAATCAAAATCCAGGTTCTTCCAGGATGCCTGGTACTCCATAAGAAGTATTAGGCCCATTTCTCCACCGAAACCTTGCTGACAGACTGTAGCAACTCCAATGCCTCTCTATGCTAGTGTTCTACTGGCTTTCTCTCTATGTCATCGCCAACCAGATAGCCCTGTACTACGGATTTTCCGAGACAACGAGGAAAGAATATGCGACGGCCTACAGAGGACTGTGTATGTTATATCTGGTTATTTGGGCAGTGGCTGGAATGGGTGGTAGGAGAGTGATTTGATTGTGGAGGTGGACGTGATGAAGGATAGGAAGAGCGAGATTTGATTTTGAGGATCTTTGTAACAATTGTGTTGGACATGAGGTGCAAGAAGAGAATCAAATGACAACATGGGAGGTCAAATGTCTTCCTTTGCCTGCGGCCTGCCATCCGTTGTCTTTTCTCGAAGACAGCAATTCTCCACTTCAAGGTCCACGTTCTGCTTTTCCTCTTTGCTTCAAACCACCACCCCATACCTTGTTCTTCCTAGTGCTCCATGTACAGCCTAGTGATTGAACCGAGAAGCCGATCAACAGCAGTGCGCTCTTCGAACGCTCCGGCACGTTTACGCGACAGAGAAGGTCCATGACGAGGATGTTGATGCAGATGAGTATGATTCCTCTCATCATTGCGTCCCATCGATCAAGTTCTCGGCGTTGGACTTGTGCTAGCTACGATTTAATGTTAACATGCTCAGCAGGTAGAATTGAAGAAACAATCCATAAAATTGAGAATTTGAGGTGATGGACAGAACACTTACTCTTGGAGGCATGGAAGTGAGTGAATGATCTTAAGTGGTAATTCAAACACGAACTGTTTTTTTGATGGATTGTTGGAGCAGATTGGCTGTCAACTACCGAGGAGCTATTGAGAGATTGAACTGAATGCTGAAGATAAGGATGGAGGGCGTCAAGCCGCCGATCATATACGCAATTTAACAAAGGAAGAAAGATAGAAGAGTGCAAGCTCACAAAAGAAAAGAAGGAAGTGAATAATACGAATTCCGTGTTCTCAGATCTGTGGCCACGGGAATTTGCAGAGTGACTAACCCACCTTGGTGGTGACCAGAGCCAGAAGGCAAATGGGATTGACGTTAAAATCCCGTTCGAAGATCTAGCAACCCCAAACCTCATGCCCCATGCATCATTTGCATACCTCTCGACCAGTTCCCAACTCTTAGCTCCAGCCTTCGCCTTCCAGCTCACTTGCTCAACGCCTCTACCGGAATTTCCGGGATATAAGACTAAGTGTGATAGTACTGACGTTCATCTTTCTCTTACTATCCGATTGGCAGCACTTATACATCTGGAATGCCAAAAATCCAAAGAGAGAGGCAGCGAGGAGTTCCGTTGGTACACGAAAGCGAGGTGGGAGCTGGATGTTGATTTGTCTGTACTGAGAAGAGAGAAGTATGGGGGGAGAGGTACCTTTGGTGGCATTGCTTTGACGATAGCGAGGACTGCAATGCTCATACTTAATGGTTGGCGAAGAGCTATGGCTGCGAAGTGTTCACTTGCTCTGGAGTGGTACCTATTGATGAGCAGGTATGGAAACGAGACTTAAGATGAAGCAAAGGAATGTGATCAAAGCTCCTTCTTCACATGTAAAAATAATGTAAATATTTTCTAGACTTGATTAGTGACAAAAGTCACTCACGACGAAAGTGATGTCCCACAGCCTCGTCCACTCATCATCCCAAGAAGCCCCTTCCTCCTCCTATCACAAACCACCCGCATCCCGACATTCCCCCAGCAAACGTAACGCTCCATACATATTTAAATAAGCACAAATCCGCCATAAAAAAAAAATAAAAATCAGGGCCGGGGGTGTGTGGCTGCACAACCAGAAGCGTCTACAGATGACTTGGGTCATCTCCGGAGGTTGGTCTCTGGTCTTTGGGTAGGCGTGGATGGGAGGTTGAGGTTCGATTCCTTGCTGGTCCAAATCATCGTTTTTTCTTCTTCTTTTTGCAGATCCTTTTTTGAAGCCTTTGAAAATGACGGGGAGTTTGTCGGTGTAGGGGAGGCGAGCCGTGGCGTCGGCAACTAGCAAAAAGAGGCGAGTGACGCATGATGGTTGAGGGGAGACGCAGTAGAGACTTTTTGCGGGATTACTATTCAGGCAACTGTCCCGGAATTTGTGGGGACTTTTAGTTGCAATAAGTGCCCATCGGAATCTGCGACTTCTCTCTAAGAGCTGTACCAAGTCAAAGATAGCAGCATGAAAGGGAGCCTCATGCAATGAGCCAAGTTCCATTTCACAACAACCATCTGCAATGTGGCATACTACAGTTGTTCGAGCCCGAGCCGGGCTATTGCGTCTGTCCAAGACTCCTTGATCTAATGAAAGAGAGTCTGAAAGGAGAATCGCAAACACAAGCACAAAATGAATGGCGTATGTAGAAGAGGCTTACTAAAAGAAGATATATCAGCAGCTACTCCCTTTTCTCCTCTCTTGGATCAGACGATGCAACACATTTGCTTCTACTGAGTCAATCCTCCAGCAAGCGTCCCATCAGAGCGAGCCCTGAGATCACAATGCCACCACCGCCAGTCCCAGATCCCCTCTCGCCACACCTCTCAACAGCAGCACTTCCCATCTCGTCTCATCTAGCTAAGCCCCGACGAGATGATTCCTCCACCCTCGGAGACCACGGCCTCACTATACCCCAATTCGTTTTCGTGTGCATCGTAATGTTCCTCGCCCTCCTCATTTTCCTCATCTGGCTCACAAAGCATCTCCGCCGAACCCTCCATAGCCCCTCTTCTCCGGGAACCTCCATCCTCGACGACTCTCCCCACGAACGGCAACGATGGCATTTTTTCGGACGAAGTGAAGCTCATGGACAAAGTGGAGCACAAGCAAAATCTCACAACCTCACAACCTACACCCCTACACCAGCACCATCGTTGCCACAACCAGGAGATCCTCCAGGAGACCATGAACTATCAATTTTGCCTCCGCATCTACTGAGACATGAATATCGAGCTGTCAGCGGCGACAACACAACCCTCCCACTCGCCTCATCCACTGCTGGAACGTATCTTGAGACTGCGGAGAAAGCTATCGTGGGATTGAAGAACATGCGTCTCGATACTATCCGCGCTACTTCCTCACCTATCCCCACGACGAACAGCAAGAGCGAGCATCTCCCCGAATTAATCCTCGTCCCAACGTTCGAAAGAAGTGACCATGGTGTCAACAAGCTCGCGAAGCCAAACCCCTTGTCGAACATCACGCAATTGAAACCACCGAATGAGTATCCGCATGATTTCGAGGTAAGGGAGGACAAAGCTGCCACGGAGAACAACGAAGGAGTCATTCGCGACAGCGTTGAGACCTTCCGTACAACAAGCAAGAAGAATTCTGAGGCGTTGGCTTTGAATGAGAGGTCGAGCAATAGGGTTAGTAGTTCTGCTACGGTTATCAGGGTTGATCAGTTTGATATAAAGAGGAAGGAGGGGGTGAAGGGAAAAGCTGGAGATGGAGAAGGGTACAAGAATTTCAGTGTGCCGATGAAATTGAGTTTGAGGGGCAAAGAGGCTAGGATGGTTGAGGGTGGGGGAAGGGAGAGGATGAGTGAGGATGACTATGAGGCGGATATGTTTTGATTGATTGAGGTCTTGGGTGAAAAGGTGGAGGTGAAGGTGACGTGTTGCGTTGTTCAATTTGGTAGATTTCGTTGTGGTGGTGACATTGGAATGATTCCCATGAGCGCGTTAGACTAGTTCGGTAATAGAGAAAGCAACTCACCATTGATCATTTGATCATTGAAGTCGCGTGACCTGCCGTGAAGTCTTCTCGTTAGATTACAGCCTGGTTGTATTTGCTTGTTTTGCTCTGATTTTGCTAAGCGAGCGAGTCGCTACCCCTATTGTGGGCACAGCAGAATGGGATGGATTGTTCGCCATTAGCAAAGTCTAGTTCCGTAGCGGTGTTTTGATCACTGGTTTATTGGTATCCCCTCCCCCCTTTGAGCACCTCGACGATCCAATTTTATTTTGTTTTTTCGACGCGAGAAATGCAATCAAAATGAGGATTGTTCGATGCAAAGCGCCCATCTTACTCCTCTTCCAAGTATTGATAATTTACAAAAATTTGTCCCCAAATGCAAGGAGGAGCCATTGATTTCCCGCTTGGTCAGAGGCAAAGGTCCTAGTGTACTCAATCGGTCGTTTCTACAATTCAAAAACAAGCGAAGTAGCAAGCAATTTAAGATCAGAGGTGGTACCAAGGTCTTCGCGAAAGCACTTGTTGCTCTAGATGGTATGAGAAAGATGTCCTGGCACAGTTCCAGCACAACAGTTTCAAGAAGGGGCATCGGCATAAATCATCGAATTTGGACTCTTCACCTACTTTCCCTCCCCCGTTTCCTCCACGCCTTGACTTCTTTGACTATTCCCATGACGAGCGGGACACCAACTGGTCCCAGAAGCGGCAGATAGACCGCAACTTTATGCTCATCTGGGAAGTATACTTGCCCCACCATACTCTTTTCAAAGAATGCCTTCTCTGCAGCTTCTTCCGCAATTCTAGCATTTTCTAACCCTTCCTTGCCTCCTAAACCATCACAAGCTTTCCGTAGGTGCTCGATGGTGGTATAAACTCCTTCAGCCACACTTCTTGGGATACTGATACTCGGTAATGCGAGAGTCAATCTTGCAAGACTTCCCATGGTCCCACTAGCTTTTAGAAGTAACCCCGCACTTCGCACCCTGACCAGTGTCATTAACCTCAATGGGAGAGATCCTGCTTCCGGAGCGCCGAGTAGTGACATCAATTGGTTGGAGAAAATTAACATAGCTAGTCTCAGATCCGAAATGTCAGATTGGATCACGACGCCACCCCATTGTGGTATTAGCCAACTCTTGCCACCGCCCTCGACTTCCATATCCCCAACGTATAGGATGAAGTTCACAGTTGGTGCGCCTCCGATGCTAGGTGACAAAGGCCACTCAGCAGCGTTGATGAATCCACTCAAGTCCTCCTTCTTCAAGACATTGCCGCTCACACCGGGAGTAGCGTATAGCTGGACCTGGGTATCAATCGTAAAGTTGCTGATCTCCGAGAAACTTGCTAAGAGGGGCTTCATGTACTCTTCCAACGCAGCTTCGATATCCCAACTTGACGGTGTAGCCGTTGGCGTGAAGAGGGAGAATGTAAGATGGTATGTGCGAGAGTATTTTAGGGAGCGTGTGGTCCATCTTGCTAGTGATTCAGCAACGTCTGGAGAGAGGGCTTTGGGACTTCGTTCTGGCGGGGCGGAACTCGTGGAGAGGAGGTAGGCGATCATAGCTTGTTCTTCAGCAAAGAGGCCTCGGAGTGTGTTTGCAATGTAGTTTGCGAGGGATGAGGCGGAAGAGGAGCTCGAGGGAACTTGGTTCGGGGTATATTGAATGTCTAGGACGGGAGCGTATGCTTGTAGATCTGCCTGTGTAGTTGTGCCTGGTAGGAGTCTGATTGTAAGGGCCACCTCCTCATCTGCTGCACCTGCAGAGAGGCCTGTTGTCTCAACCGAGGCATTGGCGGATTTGGACAGCTGTAGTCGCAGATGATGTGCTGAGAACTCGTTCAAATCGTCTAACGCGTGCTGTGTTTTTCGTAGGAGATGCTGTGCTTCATGGTCTTGCAAGGCGTCTGCTTCAATGGATATCCGTAAAGGAAAGACTGGCCGGCATGCCTGTTGATGTTAGCATGTGCCTGCTGCGAGAATTGCCCATCATACCCTCCCGTCAGCCCAATCCATCATCTGGTCGAGAGGTAGCTTCGCTCGGTATATTGCAGTCGTCCTCCACCATATTGGCAGTCCAACAAGTATAATGATCGCCCAAAATGAAGCAATTACATATTGTCGCAATCGGATGCTCTCGAGGGATTCAGGAGGTGGCTCCTTTTTCTTCGGGGCCACGTTCACGGCATTGGCGGGAGCCTCTTCGTTCTTGGCTGTCGCATGATCGTTGCGAGCACTTCCCTCTGCTTCTAAAGCTGTGGGAGCTTCAGTCGATGCTGGCATGGCGGGATTGGGGTTGTCGCATTGGCCCAAGAGACAGACTGTCGATATGATATGGGATGACATTTTTGGAGGTGCAATATCGCGGAGATTCTCGACGCCGACATTCAAGGTTCGCGCTTGACGACGAGGCTGCATTTGGTGCGCAAGGCGAGCGGCCGAGAGGACGCTGATCCTGTCTGTGCCTCGTCGCCTTGCCCATCGTCATCTGCGGGACGGCATCAATGCATCATCACTGGGCTTCCCAAATCGAAAAATTGCATTGCGATATCACGTCGTGCTGCTCAATCCTATGCATCGTGCATCCCAATCAATCCTCGAATAGAACAGCCGGCCGGCCGTGGTTCTGAAATGCGGGGAGATGCACTTCTCCGTCTCGCAACGCAACGCAACGCAACGCAACGCAAGGGATGCCTCGGCTCGCGCCCAGCGGACAGTTAGCACGCATGCTCTTCCTCGCACATCTCACCTAATCCATACATCAATGGCGCTGGCTCGCCGTCGCGCCTCTGCTTATCTGTCTCTCTTTTCCCGTCCCAAAGATTGTTCTCGGTCTCTCTTTTCTCAATGATTTCGACATAGAAAAGGGGAATCGTCCTTGCCCTCCAAATTCACCGCCACAGCTCTCACCATAAGCTCTTTTCCTAGACATCAGTCCAGCACTCTCTCCTCGAATAAGTACTAATACCTACCTATGATGCCGGGTCAGTTGCGGAATCCCTATCCTTCCGAAGCTTACTGACAATGGTTGGCAGTCCCTCTAGCTCTCGCAGCTCCTGCTGCCCTCGCTGGAGCTTCCTACCTCAATGCCAGACTCCAGATATCGTACGACTGGTACCTGCTCGGAAGCGCCATCAAGTCGCTGATCAAGATGGGCTTCAACGAGAAGAAGGATAAATTGAACCTGTTCTACGTCTTGGAGGGTTATGCCACGAGCAAGAAGACAGCGGACAACATCTGCCTGGTCTTCGAAGGTCGACAATGGACATACAAGGAGGTCTACCAGACTGTTTTGAAGCAGGGGACATGGTTGAAGACTAGATATGGGATCAAGCCTAAGGATATTGTGGTGATGAACTTCATGAACTCGGAGAAGTTTATCTTCATGTGGTGGGTCACCTTCCCACGATACACTCTGGAATGTGCCAGCCAGTCTGGAACATACCCTCGCTATTTTGAACTTTTCCTAACACCGATATTCTGCCAGGCTTGCGATATGGTCAATTGGGGGAAAGCCAGCATTCATCAACTACAATCTCACAGGAAAAGCTCTGGCACATTGCATGCGGGTATCTGCCTCGAGGATCGCCTTCATTGACGCCGAGGTCCAATCAAATGTCACCCAAGAAGTTCGAGACGAGCTTCCGGGAGTACAATTCCAGGTGTTTACGCCAGAGTTAGAGGCCGATATTGCTGCGATTGAGCCGGTGAGAGAACCAGATTCAGCGAGGACAGAAGACAAGGCATCGAATATGGCGATTGTCATATATACCAGCGGAACGACTGGACTTCCAAAAGGAGCAATCGTCAGTTGGAAGAAGATCATTGTCGGCACTGGGATTGTCTGTCCGTGGATGTGGATGACCCAGAAGGATGTCTTTTACACTGTGAGTACTTTTCCTGCCAATTCTGCCTCACTATCTAACAGACATTAGTCTATGCCACTCTACCACTCATCGGCCTCGGTGCTTGGCTTCTGCTCTGTTCTAAGCATCGGTGGCACCTTCTCCCTTGGCAAGAAGTTCTCTACCAAGACATTCTGGAACGAAGTCCGAGGATCCAAAGCAACATACATACAATACGTCGGAGAGACCTGCCGATATCTCCTCTCCGCCCCACCACAGTTCGATCCCGTCACAGGCGAGAGCCTCGACAAGAAACACAACGTCAAAGTCGCATTCGGAAACGGCTTACGACCGGATATCTGGAACCGCTTCAAGGAACGTTTCGGCATCGATGGAATTGCGGAATTCTACTCCGCGACCGAAAGTTCGTCCGCGTCATGGAACTTCAGCCGGAACGACTTCTCCAAAGGCGCTATCGGTCGAGGAGGAAGTATTGCCCAACTTATTGCCGGAGGTACAGTTGAGTTCGTAGAGCTGGACTGGGAGACAGAGATGCCGTGGCGAGACCCCAAGACTGGATTCTGCAAGAGGGTTCCAAAGGGCCAAGGCATCCCCGGAGAGGTTCTTTACAAGCTTGAACCAGATAATATCAGCAATAGTTTCCAAGGATATTGGAACAATAAAGACTCGACGGAAGGCAAGATCATGCGCAACGTCTTCGTCAAAGGCGATGCGTATTTCCGGACTGGAGACATGATGTCGGCGGATGATAAGGGGTGCACGTACTTTAACGATCGGATCGGTGATACGTATCGCTGGAAGGGCGAGAACGTTTCGACAAGCGAGGTCTCCGAATCATTTGGTGCCCACGCCGCAGTCCACGAAGCGAACGTGTATGGTATCGAGCTGCCTCACCACGACGGCCGAGCTGGTTGCGTAGCTCTCGTACTAGCCGAAGAGCCAAGCGATAGACTGATGCACGACCTTGCTAAACATGTTCACGCTGAGCTGCCGAGATTCGCTGTCCCGCTGTTCATACGCTTGACGAAGCAATTGGAGACAACAGGCACAAACAAGCATCAGAAACACGTCGCGAGGACACAGGGCGTCGATCCGGAGAAGGTTTCTGGTGATGAGCTATACTGGTTGAAGAATGGGAAATATGTTAAGTTCAGCAAGCAAGATTGGGAGGAGTTGAACGGTGGGAGAGTGAAGTTGTGATGGAGCTTCCTTACTTAACGATTAAGTCCTGGGTGCCTAGTGGGAGTTGAGGCGTAATTCGCCGGGATGGAAGGGTCGTGATACCCAAGATTTGCTTCATACGTACACAGACACAACTTGATTGCGCTTTTTCTTGCGTATAGATCGAGCAAAGATTTGTCGAGTTATATGCTAGATATTCCCGAAAGCAGTCTACTTCTAATGAGAACAGGCATTGACTTCAAACTATCGCGTAATCGTCCTCACTTGATCCAACTCGTTTTTATACCTCCGTTCTCGGATCTGTCGTCCCTTCCATTGGATGAATATCGTGGGCAAGATCGAGAACATGACGATGATGCCGACCATTAAGCCAGCTGAGCCTGAGAGCCCGAGTGAGGAGAACATGTCTGGGAACCAGAAGGGTCCTATGAAGCCTGTCAGCATTCGTTTTCTCCAATTCGACCCTTCTGCTGTCTCATCTGTTCGCCAACCCACCGTGTGCAGAACGTAGAGTTGAAAGGGGGGGGAAAGAGAAGACTCACCAATAAAACCCCAAGTACTCCTAACCAAATTAATAAACACCCCAATACTAGCCGCATGCTCATGATGACAATCCACCGCATACGTAATCAACACCGTCGTAATAATCTGGTTCCCAAAAGCCGAAATAGCAATCCCAACAATAGGCGTAACATTATAACTCTTCAACTTCTCAACCTGAACACAGAAAATCACTAGTCCAATAATTACAGTCAGGAATCCTGGATACGAAACCCAGATTCTGCGTTCAGCTTGAACAGTTCCACTCCTCCCAACTTTCGCATTTGCTCGTCGCATAAACAAATCGCTACCGCGGCCTCCAAGCTGCTCTCCAAGCACAGAGCCAACAACCATCCCTATGAATTGGAGGCCGATTTGCTGGGCGTTGAAATGGTATTTTGGTGTGAACAACTGCGGAATCTCAACCGTGAGCAACACACTCGAGAAGTTAAACACAATACTATAAGCAATCGTAGGTAGCAAGATGTTTGGATAAGTAAACAGCTTAATCGGTGTCCAGAAATCTGCGAAGGAGAGAGGGTGAGGACCCAAACGGCCGAAGTTCAGGTATTGACGCTTGAATGCTGATGAGGAGGTAGGCGGGGTGGGCACGTTGCGGACATAAAGGGTCTCGGGGGAGAGGAAGAAGTAGAGGATGAATTGGACACCGTTGGTTATTGCGAGGGTCCAGTAGATCCAGTCATAGCCTCCGGTGTGGTAGGCTACGAAGCCCATTATGAAGGGTCCTAAAGGTGGGCTATGCTTTCGTTAGCATAACAATTTCTTCATTTCTTCGTCTCGTATTGTCCTTAGTCGAGAAGGAGATAAGAACAGGTGGTGGATACCCAAGAGTAACCATCAACGTCCAAATTCCCATCTTCGCCCCCCTCTCCCTCGCGAAAAACGTCTCCGTAACAACAGCACTACTAATCGCAATCGCCGGACTTATAAAAAACGCCACCAACAACCTCGTCACAACCTGACTAGCATAACTATGACTCTCCGCACACCCAATGTTACACACCATACTCCCCAACGTACTGATCAACCAAATTGGTCGTCTACCGAAACGACTTGACACGGGTTTCCAGAATAAGGGAGCGAAACCTAGAATTAGGATTTGGATTGAAGTTAGGTAGGAGGCTTGTGCGAGGGTAATGTTGAAGGAGAGGGAGAAGGTTTCGAATGCGGGAATTACGGCGGCAGCGGTGAAAGTTGTCATCATGGCGTTAAAGGCAACGAGGAGGAGGTTGATGTTTTTCTGTGAGCATTAGTCAATTTTCTCTCGAACAAGGCGAAGGAAGTGAGCATGCCTTCCATGCTGGCCAATTCAATGGATCAGCTGGGTCCATCGTGGGAAGAGGGTTGAGATCCGCTGTGCCATGACGAGAGACCAGGTATTCTCTGTGCTCTGCTGTGAGGCCATCGATGAGTCCAGTCTCGAGGTGACTGCTGTCACCCAGAGCATGATCTTTCTCAACGATGCTATGTGTATTTGATGCTCCATTTACAGGAGTGGTGTTTCCTGTCCCCCATTTCGATGTATTCTGGCTTCTCCTCCATGATATCAGACTTTGTGATAGAGAGATCGGGACTCGATTTGTGGGCAACTTGGAGTGAGAATGAGGAGATACTTTACAAAATCGTCTGATGGCAGCAGAGAAGCAAAAGGAAAGAGGGAAGGGTCCCGCAGGATTCGACGTTGTGCAACAAAACGGCGCGAAAAAAAAATGGATCATAGCATGAACAGAAGAATGGGGTAAACCTGGAGGTGGAAGAAGAAGTATTTCCCCTCACCGGCCCCAACCTACCTTAACACAGCGTCCTCTTCGCAGGGATCAAGTCTGCATCTTGCAGTGACGTTGAAGGCATTTCGGCCTTTTAAAGACGCGACATCGAGATCTCAGAGCTCCGGACCAGTCGTATTTATAGAAAAGATGAGATTGAGTAATCATGAGATCTTGAAAATGCCGTTGGTAGATTCCGAGAAGAGATCGTCTGTAGCGGGGCTGGCGGGGACTGGCTCCTCTTTTTGTACGGAGGAACTCCTCTTCCGGGAGAACTCTCTGCTTTCTTCCCTGCCACTTATTGGTCCGTGATGACTGATGAATACTTCCGCTGAATCTTTCAGACATTTTTGATGCCGATGCCAGCAGCCGCTTTTTGTCGGATTTGAAGATTGAGTGGGCCCGGATGAACGAAACAAGCTCATGAACCCTATCGCATCTGTGTTACTCAACTTCTCGGAGGTTTATCGTGGTGATAAAGAATGACTGCCCGACCAGGGTGAATTTGGTGAAACTTGAAAGTGTGGTTCTTATCTCCGAGAATTAATGCAATGGTTGTTTGGATGATGTCTGGACACTCGACACATTCAATTTTGAACGTTAGCGCATGAAACTGCAACCATCAACGACGCCGAATTATTGGAAGCTCCACAGCGTGAGTATTGGACGTGCCTTGCTCTTCCAGCATGTGGACAATAACAAGAGATTGCGATGAAGCTCTACGCAGAGTGATTTGTATTTCTCAATCTGCCAGTCTCTTCATCCCAGAATTCGCGACAGACTCGACGGCTCTCCGATCAGAAGCTCTTTGACGTTTGATGAGATTCATGAAAGCTTCCGCCTGTACTTCAATCAAAGGAAGAATACTTCCCCCACGTGATATCACGTACGATTCGAAACTCTAAGTCGTAGATATAAGTGATGGTGTACACTACTGCGTCATGAATAAGCCTGAAGGTTGAGACGAACTTCAAACAATCCTGGCGTCCGGACTCCTCCAACTATCGGCCTTCTTGCGGATAAGTTTACTACTTTTGAAAACAAAGTTTCCACTTATCAGGATTGCCATATCATGCCTTCGTGGTGTGATGCTCATCGTGACATCGGCTGAAGATTGTCTGTCTGAGTCGACGAGGGCCACAAGGGCTTTCGTACACTGTACGGTAAGGACCCATCTCAAAAGTACCGACAGAACATGAGACTCCGCATGAAGATCAAGATACGGAACTCCAAAAATATGATCCACGCGACAAATTCGCAAGGAAAAGGGAAGAGAACGGTCAGAAGGGAGTCGGTGCGATGCTGGTACTGTACTTCATCGTTCGGAGAAGATGTTTCGATGCAGAAAATCGTCCCCTGGCTTCCTTCGACTCTAGAGCGTCTGACAGCAGAGCGGTCTTTGGCACGCACTCTCCCAACCCCTTCGCCTCCTCCTGACTCCTCCAGAGTGATACGGCGGTGACTTTAAAGTGTTTGGCTGGACAGATGTTCTGCCTCGTGATTGCAGCGTCGACCAGTGGCTCGTCCTCCACGCATAACCGATTTCCACTCTCAGTGCACAGACACGGCCAATGCACACTCGAATTTTATAAGTTACTACTTTTTTAAAACTTTAATTAAATCACAACTATTTATAGAAATATAGAGAAATTAAAACTGTAGATAATCAATATAATATATTAAGTTTTGAACTTCATTTAATAAGATAATATTAATTATTTATTGCGAAATTTAAAATTTATTAAGAATTTTTATAAAATTTATATATTTTTTTAAAATTAAAATATTTTAATAAAGCTAAAATATAAAATAAAAAAGAAAATTGTATAAAGATTGCATTTTAAAGCAGATTAAATATAGTAAAATTAGTTTGGATTTTTTTATATATTCGTAAAAAT